>CALNVZ010003435.1:5679271-5726221 GCA_940671915.1 Paracentrotus lividus | reverse complement strand
GGTCAATATGGAAAACTATTCACAACCCCCTGAATAGTAAACAGAGTCTTAGACTAGCGTATCTCTAACATGACCTACATCCATCAACAAGAACTGAACGAAAACAAATTATATCCAGAAGACTATGCAAAGACTCTTGCAGGTTGAGTAGACACCCTCGCTAAAATACGAGCCTACGCATAAGCAAAAACGGAGTCGAGATTCCTCAACCATTGAAATGGCTAAATAAAACAAAGGACCAGCCGTCGCCCTCAACCCGCCATTAACTGCGCCACACCACAGAAATTAAAAAGTACAGTAAACAATCCTAGATGCCCACAAACAAAGAAGCAGCCAAGCACCACCATCAAACTCAGCCAACAAACTACACCAGCACCAAAGAACAATCGTGAAAATAGACTACGAAAACTCATTATATCAAGATCAGAACAAATACACTCAACATCCAAAAACATAAGCGGAGAAGCTTAATTCTGATTCATATCCGCCCCACCGACCTGCCCGATCCTCACCCAGTAAGAATCGACGTGTTATCGAGGCTACACAGAGCAGAATAATGACTCTCAATCTACACATGTAAACCATAGTAGGGACTCGAGACCGCAGGCTATGCCACCAAGTCACATAACACACACAGATCGCAAAAAAACATGACCGGGTAACCCAATAATAATTAGCGATATTTAACATAGTTCTCGCACATGACTACGGCCAAAAGCACCCCACAGTAGCCGTCGATATGGCGCTACTATTAATAAATATCATAAATAATAACTTACCTTAGTTAATAATCTGAGAATACATCGATATTATACTGGATACAAGTCATCATAAAATACGAGCTTCAATGCTTCCATAATAAATGCGTTTGCTGGCCCAAGAGGATCACCAGGGTCATCGACCTAAGGGACTGGGACGAATCCCTTCCCCAAAAGCCGGAGCGCTCAGGTCAACGGTGAATAGGAGTATATGGGGTTTACACCTTACTGGTTGATGCTGGGACAGGAGATAACTCATCCAGCGTGGCTGGGTTCAGATTTCTAGTCTTTTCAAGAATGCTGGGAGAGTGGCTATGCTCCCCAGAATTCGGCAATGACATGACGATGTATGCAGAAGGGTTTAGTAGGTCTATCCCTGTCGGTGCTATGGGGAGAGAGGATGTGCTCCCCTGGAATTTTTATTATTTTTTAGGACACTCTGTAATGGGGAGGTACCAGCCTGTAAATTGGGTTGTTTTTCAATCAATCTGGGATTTCTTGCTCAATTTGTATCCTCTTAATTTGTTGGTGGTTTTTGGCTGGTGGGGTCTCATTAATTTGGATCAATTTAATAATGTTTTGCAGAGTGGTCCTTGGATAGGTAAATTTAGGGTGATTAGAGTTGTTCGTTTTTAATGGGTGTTGGCATTTGTTTGCCTTTTTGTGATTTGTTTTGGGAGGTCCCCAGTTTTGTTTTGTTTTTCTCGTTTGGAGCATTGTTTGGTGTTAGTTTCTTGGGTTCCAATGTTTATCTATTTTTATGATTGTTTATGGGCCCCGGGACCTTCCTTCCAAATTTCAAAAAAAAAAAATATATAAAAGGGAGGGTAGTGTAGCAGGAGCTACTTAGGAGCTTATTATGACGTCATTACCGAAAGTCCACTTGCATGATGGGAACTATGACGTCATCGCAGATGGCCAGAAACTCTTATTATGGAAGCATTGAAGCTCGTATTTATGATGACTTGTATCCAGTATAATCGATGTATTCTCAGATGTATTAACTAAGGTAAGTTACTATTTATGATATTTATTAATAGTAGCGCCATATCGACGCTACTTTATTATTTGATATTTGATATTTTTTTCCAATATGGCCGCCGCGCATACAAATGCTATATAGCAACTTCAAGATTCATGAAATTTCATTCGTTAATGTCCCAAATGGGTACATTTCACAATATTCAATTTCAATTATGCTATACGGCCATGCGTTTTAAGTTGGGCCCATGTTGTGTGACACACTCAAAATTTGTACTAATCGTGCCCATTTCCATGAAAGTGGCTGTAACTTTTTAAAAATTTATATTAACCCCACATAAGTATACATTTTCCGGAAGCTGAATGTCTGAGGAGTTCAGAAATGCGCGTAAAATTAACATAGGTGGCGCCCTTGAAAGGTTATGAATCTTAAAGCCTGAAAAATTTATGAAAAAAGATGGCTTTAGAAAAAAAATTGCAAAAAAAATACTGCATACCCTACAACATTATTTACTGCAGATTTGAACTCGTCACATTTAGAGCTTTCCAAACATGTATAACTTTCTATACCCTGGGAGAGTTTACCACATTTTGCTCCAGGCTGGAAAGATGAATTCGAATATTTCAATTTTTTAAAGAAAATGTACCTTGTTGCCGTGTTCTAAGTATTGTAACTGGCTGTTTAAGATACTAGACATGTAATGAAGGATGCTATATAAGTTGGTAAGGCAGATAGAATTAGCAAAGTAGTACAGACATGTGAAAGTCCCTTTATCTTGGTAAACATTAACCATAATGTCCTATATAAGAGCCCTTTAGCTACATAAAGAAATTGTCATGCATGTAGTAGAGTCACAATAGTGTACAACACTAAACTGTTTATAACTACTTTTGTGGATCATAAACAAGCAATACCGTGTGTCTCAAACAAAACGTAACACTTTTGAAATGGTTGCCAAATTGAGCATATATAATTTTATGAAAAAATGTCGATATGTATGGGAGCTAAGACACTTTCATATGAATTGAAAAATTGAAAAAAATCTATGCTTCGATGAACAGTGTTCACTTAAGTTAGAGGTATGAAAGCGCTCCGCGCAGGATTTTTCCTCCAATTTTGGACAGGTAAATTACTTGTAGCTTACAAAATAAGGTCGATATGAGATATTATGATCGATGGTAAAAGGTATTTTGAGATCAAAAGGATATTTTGAATCAAAAGGATATTGTGAATACCTTGAATACCATTCCCTTTTTTCTGTGTTATTCATACAATCCCGAAACACCACCGGAGCACCCCCCCAACCACACCAACTCACTCCCATCTTATTGTATCATTGATCTGGTAGATGTGAACGGGATTAAGGAAGAATGTGAATTGGCTAAATTGAAATATTCCAAATCATAATTGATATTACGCAACCCACTGTCCTCCCCCTCGCCACACACACACACACACACACAGCACACACACACACACAACACACAACCACCACACACAACCACAACACACACACACACACACACACACACACAACCCAAACACAACTTTTTCCATCCTCTCACCTACTCCTTGCTTTTTTATCAGTTTTCTTCCGAAGTTTGGTGGATCATTTTTGTCCATTAATAATAAATTTTAACAATCAACATTTTCATTCTTTCGCTCATCCTGTTCACATCTACAGATCAATGATACATAGATGGGAGTGGAGTGTGGTTGTATGTGTGTGTGTGTGTGTGTGTGTGTGTGTGTGCAGGGGTGGTGTTGGGATTGATAAATGACAGAGAGAAGGACTGGTATTAAAACATCTTTTAACTCTTAATCTCGATCATAAATATACTCTCATATCAAACTATTTTGTAAGCTACAAGTAATTTTCCTGTCAAAATTGGAAGAAAATCCTGCGCAGTGCGCATTTTCATACTCAACTTACTAGTGAACGACTGTATCGAAGCATGATTTTTTTTCATTTTTTATATCTATGAAAGGTTGGTCCTTTAGCTTTCCATACCACTCGACATTTTATCATAAAATTATATATGGCTCAATTCTGGGCAACCATTTCTAAAGTGTTACGTGTTTTTTTGGAGACCACTGGTATTGCATGTGTGCATCTGTTCAGTGAGGTGATGCATTTCATTAACAAAAACACATTCTCGAAACATGATTTAACTCTGTTTTAACAGCAATCGTTAATATATGCTGCGCGGTCCTACTCCACCCTTGAATCTCGTTAAATTACAGTTATTAAAAGACAATGTGAAATTTTAACATTTTTTAAAACATTATTTGTTGCCTACAATGAGAGCTTTAATTTTAAGACAATTCAGCTTATAGTTGTTATGTTTTTAAGTAAATAATACAAAATTTGAGGGCAGATGTAATCAATTTAAGGGCCAATCAAACCATGGCATACACGATTTAGCTTATTGATTAATGAGAGTTGTAAATTGTTTTATTATTAAATGTACATATTTTTCATTATTTCAACGTAGTTCTGATGGTGATGATGGTAGAGGCAATATAATGCACTTGATTATCTGGTATGAGGAATGCATATATTCAGCTTTACAGGTTGACTTGAAAGTAAGTTTCCAGAGTTTGCTACTATACATCACTGGAGAACGGAAGATGGTTATTTGCTATGTTTTATAGTATACGAATAGAAATGAATGATTTGGTACATAAGTATTTCATAAGATTTAAAGAAATCTTGAATACTCCTCTTGTTTTATTAAAAATACTTCTTCCTTTTTTACTCCCATTTTTCTTTTACTTTTTATTTCGCACTTATACTTCTAGCTGCTCATTCTTTTATATAACTCTACACACCTCTTATCGTATCCAATTTATAATTGGTATATATATATGTCAATAATTTCTTAGTTGTAATTTTTCATATGATATAGATATTAAAATATACTATTTGAATTCGTTTCTGGAGTTTTGTGTTTCATTTATTGCGTGTGAATATTGTCGACAAAAGCCTAAACTAAGCATATCTGTGTGGATGTTTTCTACGATTTTCAGACGGGCTTGTCATTTGTGTTTGCAAAAAAATGAAATGTTGCCATGGTCTGCGCATAATCACTTACACGCTTCAAAGCGCAGTGAGTTTCAAAATTTCTTTTTTGAACAATTTTTTTTTCAAGTAGCAATGAAACCTGCTGAAACTACTCTTTTTAATCATCAATTATTTTCAGTTTTTGGTATAAATGGATGCTGAGGTCAAGATGAAAATTGGTTATCGAGTTTGATGTTTTGTTTCTATTGAAAATCGTGCATTTACGTGTGCGTGCAGACGTAGGCTGCGAGACTTAGGCACTTGTCTCATGACGGATTGCGTCAGTGGCACCACGGATAATGAATGAGGTACGGTATTTACACCGTGTGTTTGAAGTTCTGCTCGATGGCTTGTGCTCGCATGATCGCGTCGCATGAAAATTTGAAGGGTTCAGAAGTGCGTTAGAACTAGCAGGTACTTTACGTCAAAAGCTTTTAAAGTATTGTTTTTCTCCTCCCTCCCTCCTTTTTTTTGGCCAAACCGACAAAAATGATCGACCATGACGCTGGAAACCGTTACGAGTTTGGTCGGATCGATGCGCTGGCAGCGTAGGGCATAACTCGGTAAAACTATGTGACAGACAGTGCTAAGCATGGCACGGCCATGCTATTATGCTTTTTCATTCGGTATTTGCAGATCTCATTATAGCATCTACGTTGATGTCAATAAGTGAGATTCATGTTGTTTCTGCGTGCGCTTGCATACTGCAACTTGCAAGAATAACGATAGAATAAGAACTTTGGGCAAAACTATCCTCTAAATATTCAAATTTGGCATGCAAAACCGAAACAAATGTCAGAAAAAAAAGCACTTTTGTAGCAAAAAGGCTTAAAGAAATACACAAACATTGAAATCATTTTCTTACCCTTTTTTAAATTGCATCTTTTTTTTTTTTTAAAAATATCAATAAAAAAAAAAGGAGGCGGCCATAAAAAAGGAAGCGGGCGGGGACGAGAAACTAGGAATCATTTTTAATTGGCCTAAGAGCCTAAATGTTAAATTTTCACCTGCCCCTAGGCTAGACTGACCAGTCCCCGTCGCGAAGCGACGGGAACTGACTGATGATTAGTTGTGGGGCTGGTATACCCCGAATCTCTCACAAGTAATATATTTTTAAAAAAATGATACTCACCTTGAATTTATGTAACTACCAAGAATACAAGAGCAGATAGGTTCTTCCACATATTTATGTTGTCATAACAGTGAGTGATTGATATTTGAAGGCAAAAATCAGTTCCAAACACGTAACTTGTGTTCATATCGCAGGTACGGTACATGGCGATATAAACCCCCGGTCGCGAGCGCCGTCTGCTAGCAAGCTAGCTAGGCGGCTAGAGCAGGCGGCTTTAGTGCTCCGTATGCACTGCTGTTCAAAAGCACAGCGATTTTTTCTACTTCCGGGTCGACCCATCAACAAGGTCACCCATCAATATTCAACGTAAATGAACGGATCCCTTCTACAGCGCTGTCTATAGTTAACCTGCCCCAGGCTGCCGGCCCAGGGCCAGACAATGCCAGAAAATCATTTTCTAGCACAAAGAATTATGCCGGACTGACTAACTGTTAGTAATGTTATCATTTTTGGTCTGCTAGTCAGAGTTTGATTACGATTGTTGAGCTAGTGTATGCACCGCGAATGCAACCAAAGTCGTTTGATGATCCCTGACAAATTGTTGTTGTTGTTGTTGTTCGTTGTGGGTCTATTTCACACCCAGTTGTTCTCCTTGGTGGTCACTTGGTATTATTGTCACTCGGTTTATAATCTGCAAGGTGCTTAACTTAAACTGTTGGAGGCTAGAAGTTGGCTTTGGATGTTGCAATGAAGCATAACACAGATGTTTTGATGATAGTTTTCATTTGCGACGACAGCTCAGTGTTGGTGCCCAGTAAGGTTTGAATTGAAATGTCACGGAGATGATATGGGGTGTTAGATTTCATGTACCCTTGTTCATGGGGGAGGGCCCTGTGCATATTAGCTTTGAGTTTCGTCTGTCCAGTCAATATTCTCCTGATCTTTACCTCTGATGATCTTGCAGAAGTTCTCTGGACTCTTTTCCTGGCAACCGATTGCTGTAGCTGGTATGTCCACCTGCCTTTTGTGGTCCTGTCCCATCGCCTTTGCCACAGCTTCACATTCCCATTCTGGATGTTCTTAGCTATTTCCTTGACCGATGTAGTTGTGGTTGCAGGTGGATTCTGGCTAGCAAGAAGGGCAGCATCCTTAGCTAATTTGTCGGCAAGTTCATTTCACTTGATTTGAGAATGTCCTGCTATCCATGTGATGGTCACTTTGGTGTCCCTTTCTTGCAATATAGAAATGTTGTTGATGGTGTGGGACACAAGCTCTGGGAAAGAAGCAGATCGAGGGGAGCTACATGAGGTCATGGCCTGGAGAGCACTTTGGCAGTCTGTGAGAATGTGGACATCTTGGCCTCTTAGAACTGGTCTCTTAGAGTAGACTTGATCCACGGCTATATCGATGGCTGCCAATTCTCCATGAAAGCTGTTTGAGTTGTCAGATATAGGTATGCTGAGGAGGGTGGGAGTACTGTTGAGACCTGACAAATTGCCTCTGTTCTTCCAAATAAACAAATGAACTGGAATCAAAGCCATCTGCTAACATCTTTTGTTTATAACATTTGATTTTTTTTAAAACTTGTATACACTCATGTATTTGTGTAATAATGTAAACAAAAGAATATTCCATTTTTTACTGCTTCTCTTGTAAAATGGTCAAATGATTAATAAACCATTATTGAATTGAATTGAATTAGATAAAAAAAAAAAAAGCTTATTTCTTTTACCTCCTTGAAAATTATATTTGTAGTTGTACTTGTAGCATAGTTTTAACATAGTTGTAGATCTAGTTAAAACAAACCTAAAAGTTTCATATTGTATGATTAATGCATATTATTTCTTAGATTGTGAAATATCAAAGACAATGATTAAAAATGATCATTAATCTTTTTCTTACGGTTCGTTATTTTAACGACTGAGTCATTTTCCTTCTTGAGTTTCTTTGAAATCAAATTGTTTTGTTGGAAACAATCTGCATGTCTCAACTTGTAATATAAAGGGGAAGTATTTTTAATTAGTAAAATATGAGTCAATATTTGGAAACAATATGGAATGGTATAAGTATGATAATACTGTTCGATCAATATCATATCGACTGTTTTCATTTTCATTTGGCCAATAAATAAAAATATCTGTTTGAGCTGTAATTATCGCATTTTATTTTTTTTTAAATGACAGTTTCTCTAGTTTCTGAGTATTTTTCAATTATATGCTCATAATGCATTTGTCATTAAAATGAGTTGGTATTGGAGTAAGTGACATTTTGGCTCACTTAGTACTATTGACCTTGTACATGTAGTGAAAGTGGGACTATGGGTGGCAAATTTTGCAACTTGTTCTATTGTTTTTCCAGGTTTTTATACTTTTTTGTAATAGACATTGACTCGAAATTTAATGACTTGTATATTTCTATGTAATCTTATTTATCATGGAATACATGTAGGGTTTTTTTTTTCCAACAATCGCAATTATAATGCAAAATGCATTATGTGTGAAAATCTGAAGTGTGTTGTAAATTACTTTATGTGAATTATTGTTTTTAATGATTTTTTTCATTATACTATATCAAATTAGCCCCCTACTCTTTCTCTCATTACAGTGCTTCGTACTGCCTGGGAGACCACACTCTCTCTGTGCCACGTAGCCTCCATGCGACCAACCGTGAGAGACTATGTAAGAGACTCAAAGCAGACCCACACCTACCAGCAGGAGCTATTGTCTTACTACAAGGTGGTGAGCAGCAGATGAGATACTGTTCTGATCATGAACCTCTCTTTAGGCAGGTAAGACTCTATAAACGTATCCTGTAGTAGACTTTGTGCAACTCTGAGAGACTAAGGTCATGTCAGGTCAGTCCCAGTTGGGGTGGGGGTGGGGCTATTGTCTATTGTCAAGGTGGTGAGCAGCAGATGAGATACTGCTCTGATCATGAGCCTCTCTTTAGGCAGGTAAGACTCTATAAACATCCTGTAGTAGACTTTGTGCAACGCATGAGAGACTAAGGTCAGGTCAGGTTAGTCCCAGTTGGGGGGGAGTGGGGTGGGGGTGGGGCTATCGTCTATTGTCAAGTGGTGAGCAGCACATGAGAATATGCTCTGATCATGAACCTTCTTTTGGCAGGTAAGTTCCTTCATTGTATCTTTTGAGATTGAGACTTTATGTAACCATCCGATGACTTGGGTGCAGGTCTAGTCCCAGTTTTGGGGGGGGGGGGGTCACTTGTCTTACTGCAGGGCGGTGAGCAGCAGATAGATACCGTCCGATCATGAACTTCTCTTAAGGGCCAAGTAAGACTCCATCATCATTTCCTTGAGTAGTCTTCATGCAACCCTGAGAGACTAAGATCAGGCCAGGTTAGTCCCAGCGGGGAGCTATTGTGGTAAGACCCCATCATTGTATCTTGTATACGTTGTGCAACCATGACAGACTACATGTATGTAGGTTTGAAGATGTTCTACCGTAGTCGGATTGGATCACTCTGCCTAACCCTAACACTACCCTAAGACTAAAATGCGTTGTATTTTAATACAACGCATTTTAGTTTAAAAACCCTAAGGCGCCTTCTCCATTCAAAAGGCGTCAGTTTCCTGCAGGATCCTGTTCCACCCTGCGAAACATCCAGCTTTCAGCTTTTAAACCATATTAAAATTTTGGGATTACATTCGGAAGCCCATAAAACGGCATTTGGAACAGAGGATGCGGGAAACTGACACCTTTTGAATGGAGAAGGCGCCTAAACCCTATATCTTAGACAAAATATACATTTATGTAACCTCGAGCAATTATCTCAGGAGCAAAGACATTTTCCAAAATTGACATGGTACATTTATGTTTCCAACCATTTGATACTGTTTTAGGAGTCTTACTTCCACTGGGCATTTGGTGTAAATGAATCATCTTTCTATGGAGCTATCATTGTGGATACAGGGAAGGCCATCCTCTTCCCTCCTAAGCTTCCTGAAGAATATGCTGTCTGGCTGGGAAAGTAAGTTAGATTCTTTTTGAGTTTTGCAAGTACTGTAAACCTGAGTTCTTGTGATGAGATGAGAGTAATTGTAATAAAATCCAACAAAATTATTTTGTTTGTGACTAGTTTGTTGTTGTGTGCCACATAATTCTGATAGAAAATGGGTCAGAGTTGAGGAATAGGACAAACAACCAAGGCATTCTATCATTTGATAGATCAAAACATGAGCAGAACTTTAATTTAATATGACCAAGGCACATTCCCATGTATGCTTTTCTATTTTGGCAGTTTTTAGTAACCAATATTTTTTCCAGCTCGTTTTCTTTATTAAATAATTTTGGTTGGCCCTAGCTATTAAAATATATTATTAATTTACCCCCAAATTGAATTTTTTTTTTTTATTATGAGTATTCAATTTGGCTTTGAAAGCACTACAATCTGGCTTGCAGAGGCATGTATATGCATCATGTGATTTTCTCCTTTGTTCTACTTTGATAAACATATTAAAAAAAAAAATTTTTGATAAGCCTTTTATCAGCTTGCACATCAACATAAACCTCTTGGATATGATTTATATCTTATCTCGAGAGTTTGATCTAGGCATATCCACATTGGTTGAAACAGGAAGTATGGCCTCAACCTTTTGACCTTGTTATTCTTCCTTCCTGCCGAGAACAAAAAGAAGTGTCAAGGTTTGCGGTCACCTTGAGGTGATCGAACAAAAATTATCAGATTTTTGGAAAGATTTGATCCATAATACCCCCTCCCCTCCCCTAATATGGATCAGAATATTTAAGATCAATTTGACTTTTACAGGTTTTGTAGTAATGATAATGTGGTCAAAAGCTTCTTTTTTTTCTTCTGTTTTTTAATTTCGTGATAGAGTCCAGCCCAAAGAGTTCTACAAGGAAAAATATGCCGTGGATGAGGTGCATTATGCACAAGATGTAAGTTTCATTCTATTGACGTTTTACTTCATTGCTAAGAAATATGCGTTGTTTATCATATGAATCATCAAATTGGTCTGGTTCATAATTAATCTCGATCCAGGAATGCCTTGAATGTGTGAGTGTCTAATCAAGGTAACTGGGCTAAAGCTGGGTAGCAATTAGCAATTATACCAAGTGCTTAGAAATATAGTATAAAGTGCTGTATGCTCATTACTGTTGTTAATAATGAGTAAACATTTGTTATACTACTAGACTTTTTTAAAAATAAAACTATTTTGTTATTCTTTCTTCACAGATTGCCTCTGCCCTAGCATCATACAAACCATCGGTGCTTCTCACACTGGTAAAGTGCTTTCTTTTTTCTTTTATGAAGATTCACATTTGATATTGTTTCTACTGGTTCATCCAATAAACACATGTTAAAGGAACAATGAAATCACAATAATAATAATAATAATAAAAAAAAACTAGTGCTTGTATAATGCATAATCATGTGTGCTTTCCATACAGCTCTCCAATATTACACTACAATGAAAATAGATAAGTCCTTAGCTGTCTTATCATCATGCACATTGTAAGACTTGTAACTTAAAAGTGATCTAAGTAACAGGAGAGTGATCAAATCTGATTGTACTGAATAGAATATGATATTTATTTAGTAGATAGAGAACATAAAAATACAACAGGAACAAGTAGAATGGAGAATAGTCGGTAAGAAAAATGCAAACTGTTTTGTGAAAATGATAAGTTATTTTCCATGAAAATTCAACATTTCAATTGTTTCATTAACTTTAATAATCATGACTTGTATAGTTTTATATCATGAACTTAAGATCATACTGTTTTAAAGTAGCTGCCTTATTAATTTATATTCTTGTTTCTTTATTCACTTTCCAGAGAGGGCTAAACACAGACAGTGGAAGCATTAGCAAAGAGGCAACTTTTGAAGGCATCAACAAGTATGTTGGACCAACATTATAGCATTTTTAGATATTGTATTGTTACATTGTTTAGTTTTATTTTTATTTATCATAAACAAATGTAAACTTTGTAGTCTCGTATAGTGTCGTCAGCGAAATTGTTTTTATCTTAGATAGTGGTTTTTACATTTTCGATAATACTGATGAAGGTTCTTTTCAATTAATTTCTGAAAACTTGTTTCATCTTTACATTCTTGACACTTAACAACTAGATATCTCATTGATACTTTCTATTATCTTTTCAGATTCCGTGTGAACAACTACCTGCTCCACCCAAACATTGCAGAATGGTAAGAATTTTTTTAAAGATGGATATATGACTATATAAGTTAGATGTGACAAAAGAGGCAAATAGCCAAATTTGAATGCATGCATGTACATATACCGATGAATTAAGTTTGTATTTCATTTTTGTTTTCATTGTCCTTGCTGAATGATAACCATCATATTTCTTGCTGGTAGAATTGTTTTTGGACCAATAATTTGTGCATTCTTTTATTTTGTTTTTAATGGAGGTGCAATTTACCTTTGTCATGTGAATGTACCTAATTGTATTATACTAAAGTTCATCTCGAGAGCCAAATTACATGCCTCTCTAAAGCGAAACATCAAGTTATGGCTAATATGTGGTATCTCACACATTTCTTACATTTCAGCCGAGTATTCAAGACCCCTGATGAGCTGAAAGTTCTGCGTTATGTTTGTCAGGTTTCCAGCCGTGCACACATTGAAGTCATGAGGAATATCAGACCAGGCATGCATGAATACCAACTAGAAAGGTTAGTCAATAATTAAAATAGACCAGGTATGCATGAATACCAATTAGAAAGGTTAGTCATTAATTGAAAAAGACCAGGCATGCATGAATACCAACTAGAAAGGTTAGTCATTAATTAAAATAGACCAGGCATGCATGAATACCAACTAGAAAGGTAACTTAGTCATTTCTTAAAATGGACCAGGCATGCATGAATACCAATTAGAAAGGTTAGTCATTAATTGAAAAAGACCAGGCATGCATGAATACCAACTAGAAAGGTTAGTTATTACTTGAAATAGACCAGGCATGCATGAATACCAACTAGAAAGGTTAGTCATTATTTAAAATAGACCAGGCATGCATGAATACCAATTAGAAAGGTTAGTCATTAATTAAAATAGACCAGGCATGCATGAATACCAACTAGAAAGGTTAGTCATTAATTAAAATAGACCAGGCATGCATGAATACCAACTAGAAAGGTTAGTCATTAATTAAAATATACGAGGCATGCATGAATACCAACTAGAAAGGTTAGTCATTAATTAAAATAGACCAGGCATGCATGAATACCAACTAGAAATGTTAGTCATTATTAAAATATACGAGGCATGCATGAATACCAACTAGAAAGGTTAATCATTAATTAAAATAGACCAGGCATGCATGAATACCAACTAGAAAGGTTAATCATTAATTAAAATAGACCAGGCATGCATGAATACCAACTAGAAAGATTAGTCATTTCTTAAAATAGACCAGGCATGCATAAATACCAATTTAAAAGGTTAGTCATTGATTAAAATAGACCAGGCATGTATGAATACCAATTAGAAAGGTTAGTTGCAGCAAGTCATTTTGAAGGAACCGGTAAAACATAAATATTCAAAATGCTTTGGTCATAAGAAAAACATCCCACTTGCTTGAAATATATTCAGCTGATTTCAAAGAAAAATTAAGGACTTAATGTGAAGAAAACACTGGCTCAGACTGCAAGTGTACTTATGTGGTAGAGAATGCATAAGTGTAAAAGATACATTTATTTCAAAATCATTACAGTTTTTGCCTCTCTCATTTTTCATGTATTTAAACTGTATATAAACTTTATCCAACAAATTCAAGTGATTCAATAAAAACAATCTAACCTATTAAGGTTAGTATCTTAATCATGATGATAATGTCGGGGAAAGGAGTATAAAAATATATGAACAACCCTCCTGAATATTCTAAGAAACTTTGTTCTTTATTATAGACAACAAAAAAAACAAACAAAAAACAGACTAATGTAATAGTCTGTCATGAATGATAATTTTATTATGTAAGATATCATATTGATTGGCAATCTTCTTCTATATCTATGCCTTTCAGCTTGTTTAGAAACTACTGCTACTCTCAAGGGGGCTGTCGCTTCATGTCCTACTCCTGCATTGCAGCCAGGTAAGACATATATATAGTTCTAATATATAGTTCTTATATTCCTTCCAGTTTGTTCAGACATTACTGTTACACACAAGGTGGCTGTAGGTTTACATCGTGGTCATGTGTAGCTGCTAGGTAAGAGAGACCAAAGAAATTCTTGTTACCTGTATATATAATCTGTTTCTCTGTCATCCTTGAGTCTGGTATTTAATTCTTGGTGTCTTGGGGCACATTTCTTAAAACCGTCATAAGTCTAAGTTCGTGGAAAACTCATTGGGACATGTGTTGTAGAATTAACATGCATTTCAATGGGTTGTCCAAGAACTTAGACTTATGATGGTTTCGAGAAACAGGCCCTGGTGTCTATCATGGTGTCTATCTTGGTATACAGCATGTATATGATGAGATTTTGTTCTCATGAACCAAATCTTCCAGTCTTAATTTTGAAGGTATAGCAACCTACATATATGTATTCATTACAAGATTTTGGGTAGTGGGCTTTAGTTATAACAGGACTGTACTGCATTTTGTAACCACCCTCACTTGTAATCTGGCATGTTTATTTAAGTATAAGGGCAATTCCACAGTTAGTCGCATTACACTTTTAGGTGCCAATTTTGTAACTTGGTGGTACCAGCTTTACAAGAATGAGTCTTTCTTTAAAGTTTATACTTTGATTTAAACCTGACAAACAAAAGCTTTAAAATAACAATATAAGAAATGTTGCAGGCTTTTTCTTGTGAACGTCACAACAGGTTAAAAATCGGCTAGTCGCATTACACAAAATGGACAAGGAAAAAAATCCACTTGTTACAAAAAAATATTTTGCTCAAATCATAATACTTTTGCCAGTTTTATTCCTCGCACCTCCTAGCCAACATATTTAAGTATCAAGTCAGCTATTTAGATTTAGTAAACATTTAAAGTATGTTTTAAAGATCGATAAATGTCGGTTAGTCGCATTAAGGTTAGTCGCATTAGAGTTTTTTTTATGTGACTTTTTTTATTATTTCACCTCCTTGTCATGAATTAAAGGTCATTATTGACCTTTAAATACATAAATATACCCACTCTTCTCTATTTAGTGAAAATTTCAAGAAAAAATATCAAAAGGATCTTGTGTAATTTGAATTTTAGTGAATTTTTTTTCATGTAGTCCCACACATTGAATTTTAATGGTGGTTCTAGGTCTCGAGGATGTGAACGAAATTGTAAAATAATTTGTATTGATTTTGAAAGAGTTTTATGAGCCATTAACACCTATGGCACTAGATAAGTGATAGGTCGTAGAATAACCATCAGAGAGACATTTTTAATTTTTGACAAATGTCCTAGTTGGCATGGAATTGCCCATAAACTCTTCGACTCTGAGACTAATATCCAAGAGAATTTTCAATTCTTACTCATTGGTAGTGTTAAAGAATATACTTGATAATTGTTATTATATTTGTTTGTATCCTAGTGGTTGTAGTGCTGCTGTTCTTCACTATGGACATTCAGGAGCTCCAAATGACAGACAAATCCAAGATGGTGACATCTGGTAAGTAAATCATCTTGATCAAATTTAAGCATTGTGTTTAAATAATAATAATAATTATAATGCTCTGATTTATAAAGCACATTTTACAATACAAAGCACAAGTACTATCATCTGGTTTTAGCGCAGCTCCCGTGATAAGATGCGAAAGCTTAATAGGAATTTCTTCGACCGGTACCCATTTACCTCACCAGGGTTGAGTGTGGCAAGAAAATTGCTTCCTTGTCAAAGAAAATAAGTAAAGTGGCTGGGGTTCAAACCACCTACCATGTTTGGCCGGGAGTCTGTGATATGATCGCTATACCACAGATGTGAGCACATTACTTTTTCTTATATTGGAATGATTGTGTATTTTCGCCAAGACTGGTTTGCAAAATTTGCACATAAAGGCTATCACAAAATTAACCACTTACTGATACTCCATATCAGCTTATGATATCTGTGGGGTGTAACACAAAGACTTATGATTGATAAAAAGTTAGAATTGATTTTTTTTCTCGGTAGCCTCATCATGGACAGGATACTCCAAAGTTGATGATCTCAATCCTTACCCTAGACCTATCCCTACTCTAATCATAGCCAAATCCTAATCGTAAGTCTTTTTGTTACACCCCACAGATCTATGTCAGTGGCGGATCCAGGCAGCCCCCCCCCCCCTCCCCCCCATAATTTGAAAACCACTCATTGACTGTACATGTTAAAATCAGAAATCCTGGATCCTGAAATCCTAGATCCACCACTGTATGCGTAATAAGTTAAATCTTGTTTATGCAGCTCTTTTGACATGGGAGGAGAATACTACTGCTACGCTTCAGACATCACCTGTGCCTTCCCAGCTAACGGCAAGTTCTCTGAGGATCAGAAGATCATCTACAATGCTGTCCTCAAAGCCAACAGCAACAGAGCTGTCCTTAATGCCAGTAGACCAGGTAAGATCAGTAGACCACTCTTTATTCTTTTTGAGATCATCTACAATGCTGTCCTCAAAGACAACAGAGCTGTGCTTAATGCCAGTAGACCAGGTAGGATCATTAGACACTCTTTGATGATCCCATTGAGATCATCTACAATGCTGTCCACAAAGCCAACAGAGCTGTCCTTAATGCCAGTAGACCAGGTAAGATCAGTAGACACTCTTTGATGATTCTTTTTGAGATCATCTACAATGCTGTCCTCAAATCCAACAGAGCTGTGCTTAATGCCAGTAGACCAGGTAAGATCAGTAGACACTCTTTGATGAATCCTTTGATATCATCTACAATGCTGTCCTCAAAGCCAACAGAGCCTAAGCAGAATCTATAGGGTAGAGACCATCGCCAAAAAAGGAAATTGTTTAACCCTAATTGGACGGGGGGGGGGGGGGCTAAAAGGCCCCTCCTTGACATTTTGCGCGGTAATTTTTTAATGCGAGAAGCTGTGGCCGCAATTTTGTATGGCTTTATTCTTTAAAGTCTCGCGCATCTTTTAAGCCCAAATTTACAACGCACGGGTACCCGGCTCACGAGTTACGCATAATTTTGTAACCATGCGTCAGACCCAAAATTGCTCCAACATGTGATTTCATGTACAAAGTCAATGCAAATTGTGTTTTCAGCTAAAATTCATAAATGAGTGATTAATTTTGCTTTTATCTATAAAAATCATTTGATTTGCTGATATTTATGACCAAAATAATGTCGCCAACAATTTCCATCGAAAAAACAATAAAAATAAAAAGATAAACAAACAAAGAAATACATAAGAAATTCAACAACAAAAAAATACATAAGAAATTAATTTGGATACTGGATTTTTTTTTAAATACAATTGATAGGAATGCTATAAAGAACATTCACATCAAATGTTAGAATTCTAGGAGCTACATTTAGTGAATTAGAGCAAAAAGTATGATTTCATGCATAAATTAGCATAATTAATTCATTAAAAATAAATTTGAACAATTTTTTAAACAATCAAATATACGATTCTGCAGATTACGTCATGGGTGACGTGTGTGTCAATTTTCATTGCGATCGCGCGATCAACGGCCGAGATCTGAGGGGGGGTCTTTTAGGCACCCCCCCCCCCCCCCCCCCCCCCCCCCCCCCCAGTCTGGCCAGCCTCCAAAATACCCCAGTCTAATATAACCCTGTAATAACAAATTCTTCTGTGTCTTATTTTATTGACTGTAATTCAGGTGTATCATGGCCTGACATGCATCGTCTAGCTGAGCGTACATTCCTAGCTGAGCTGGTAGACCATGGTTTACTACAGGGTGATGTAGAAGAGATGATGAATGTCCGTCTAGGTGCCACCTTCATGCCTCATGGTCTAGGTCACTTCATGGGCATTGATGTACATGATGTGAACGGATACCCAGAGGTATGTAGTTCGATGAGGGTCGTAGGTTAAAGCCCAGGCACAGCACAGATACCCTTTAAAATATACCCTCCTTACATTTACTGCAGTAAATGAGTACTTAAAAGTTCTTGAAAGTCAGGACACATAAAATCATTCATTCGAAAGCCCAGCTGTTCACCTATTTCAGACGGTAAATGAGTGCGGCCTGTATCAATCGTATTTGAATGAGAGCATTTAGTAAATAGGTTTAAAACTATGGTGCTGCTCAATTCACATGCATGCTGTACAAGATTTCACATTTAGTATCATCTTTATTGCTCTCCCCCCCCCCACCCCCCTCCTCTGATAAAAAAAAAAGAAAAAAAATCCTGCTCTGATTTACAATCATCTAGCTGAATTCAAATCTATATTTCTTTCAAATTATCACATTTTGTTGGCTTTAACGACAAACTAAGATACTTATCACAGTAAATGTTCATCTGATGGAATCTTATTCACGCCTGTAATTTCTGCTTTACATCATTTATGATGTCTGATTTTTCCTTCATAATGGAACATTTATGATACAGGGTATTGAGAGAAGCAGTGAGCCGGGACTCCGTTCCCTCCGTACAGGACGTACATTAGAAGAGGGCATGGTACTCACTATAGAACCAGGCATATACTTCATTGATGTGGTGAGTAAAACATAGTTTACATTGTAGCTACTTGGCTGCGAACTATGTAATATTACGTGCTTGGCGTTTGTACACCGTGCATTGTTTGAGCTTTGTCTGTTTTTAAGCGCCAGCGCCACGCTGGTCATACCCGTACTGTGCAAATAGCACCATGCTGCAATTAAGTGGTTAAAGGGATTGGGTAACTTTCAAAACCAATGCAATTGAATTAAAATAAATAGAATTATATTGTTCTGACAGTAAAAACAAACTACTGGAAGTTTGAGATCAATTGGAAGTCATTTACTATCTTAAAACAGTGAAAACAAACAAGGGTAAGCATACGGCTGAGCACAAGCTATTTTGCTACCGCCCTGTTGCGAGCTTAGCAGCCCAGGAGGCGTGGGGACTTCCCAACCGTTAAATGTGGTGTACATTGTGCTGCATTGAAAGGCACGTGGTTAGAAAATCATCTAGTAACCTTTTTGAAAATTTGAGTATGAAATCATAGATATCTCGAAAGTAAAACAAACAATTGGCCTGCAATTTTGAAGAGATGCCAGACTGACCTATGTGATTATAATCATGTTTGCAAAATGAGCTAAATCAAATAAATTGCCATTGGAATATCATTCAATGTTACTGTATCCCTTTAATGGCTCATTTCGTACTTGCAATGCAATGGGTTAATGAAAGGTGTTTTTAAGCCATTGATGATTAAATGTTAAATCCACTCCCATTGTATTGAAGTGTTAGTGGCTGCACTGTTTACCTTGTTGTTACAAAATAATGTGATACTGAACATAGATTCACACATGTTTGAAATTAGGACTGGAAGAATGGCCTTGTTTTGATGAAAACTTGTATATGTAATTGTTGTAACTGGAATGACCATTGGCTATATAGTCAACCTTCCCTTTATAGTTGAACTCGCATGAGTTGAATAATCACCCAAGACGAAGAATTTTTCAAGTTATCTTCTCTCTATTGTTTTTAACATTTCATGAGGCAAATTTTTTCCAAATCAAAGCTATTTCTTCCGTCCCAACAGATTCGACAAGGTTGACTGTGCATGTATCTTCATAAATTATATACTTGGTGAAAATATTGCATAATGCCTCAGCTACGTAGTAGGAGGTTATTCCTACTTGTAATAGTGACATTTTGTGTAATGTTTTTATATAGCCACTTGAGTACCCTCTGGGTGGATATGATTGCGTAGTATCAATGTCTTATTATTATTATATTATTTGATTTCAGCTGTTGGATGAGGCTTTGAATAACCCAGCAAGATCTAGATTCTTGGTACCTGAAGTCATCCAGAGATTTAGAGGGTTTGGAGGAGTAAGTTCTTGAGTTCCAATATATTCATTGGCAGATTTGTTGAGATACATGTATTTAAAAAAAAAATAGTAAAGTTAATTTTAATACATTTTCAATCCATTTGTAGGACGTATGTATCACTATTCAGGTTCCTTCTACTTTTAGCAAATCGGTGTAGGGCCATTAATTAAACTGTGTTGAATATATATTTCCCAACATGTGGACATCAAATTACTTGTAAAAAACCCCCCCCCCAAAAAAAAAAAAAAACAATAATTGTATGTTTGTGTGCTCCATGCTCGAACTCACTATGACCATTGGACGATAATGGTGATGATGGAATGGGGGATATGTACAAATAAAACAAAGAAGTCAAGACCAAATTGTTTGGAGAGGCAAAGATTTGAGAACATGATGCAGGCACTAAACCTAAATCACAACCCAAGAGGATGAGTTTTTAATATCACTTTTTATTTAACATGTACAGGTTCGTATCGAAGACGATGTGTTGATTACAGCCGATGGAGCTGAACTTCTCAATGATGTACCAAGGTCAGTGGAAGCTATCGAGGAAGTCATGGCTAAAGGACGAGAAGCTGCAGCAGTCAGGGTGGCATAGTCATGGCATACCATTCAGGGATTGTCTCATCAAGTTGTTCATAAGTTGAAGAACATTACTCATGACTTGAAATATAAAGTGCCAATGGGATGTTCATATTAGTTTTTAATTTCAAAAGCTGAATTTAAAAAATACAGAAACATGTATAAATTATCCTTATTGATAAATATTTTGAATGCCAAGGATATTTTTAACAACAATTCTATTGGGATTGTGGGAAACACCATCAAACCTTGGGAATAATTTGGGCATCCCATTTGATTCTTCATAGTTTGGGCCTTGAGATCTCAGCCGCCGACCACGCGATCGCACCGAAAATTGGCATGCATGTCGCCCGTGACCTAATCTACAAAATTGTATAGTAATTTTTTCCATGAAAATTGTGAATTATGCTAATTTATGCATAATAAATATTGGAAATCATACTTTTCGCTCTAATCCCCTAAATAAAGCTCCAAATGAGCTCATTTTTGGTGTGAATATTCTTTATAGCATTCTTATCAATTGTACTTTAAAAAAATCCTGGTATCACAATTAATTTCTTATGTACTGTAGTTTTTTTCTTATGTATTTCTTTGTTTTTTCAACCTTTTTATTTTCATTTTTTTTTTTTAATAAAATTTGTTGGGGACATATATACAATCATAAAAAGCATAAAATCAAGTAATTTGAATCAGTAAAAGCAAAAATAATCACTCATTCATGAATTTTAGCTGAAAACACATTTTGTATTGACTTGGTACATGAAATAACGTTTTTGAGCAATTTTGGGTTTGACGCACGTGTACCGGTACATAATTATGCGTAACTCGGGCATCGCAAATTTGTTCTTAAAAGATGCGGGAGACTTGGAGAAAAAAAGTCATGCCATATCGCAGCGAGAGCTTTTCACGTTGCAAAAAATATCGCGCGAAACATCAAGGGGGGCCTCCCAGGCCCCCCCCCCCCCCCTTGGCCTAGTTAGGGTTAATGGACATCTATTGTATGTGAAATGACACATTTACTACTTACATTAACTTGTGAATAAGTTGTGCTGCAAGTGTTCCTTATGTTATGCATGTTTTGATTTATTGAATCAGTGTTGAACTGAACTGCACCATTATTTTTTGGTACCATACTTATATGTATCTCTAAGATGTTATTGTATGTTTTTAAAGGTATACTCAACGCTTTGAAGACTTTTGCTTGAAATAATATAATCGTTGTCGTCATAATTCTGGAGGCTGGACAGATGAAAATGTGTGCTAAATGAAGAGTACATATTTTCTTGATTTTGATTCAAAATGAAAAAAATTCATTCTACTGTATAATAAAGTATTCTTATATCAAACATACAGGTTGGCAGGTTTTAATTTGAGAAAGGGAAATTGCATCATTGTTGTTGTAATCAGCGCTCACAATGGAAGTGAACTATATAACATTTAGGTCATAAATGCAACAAGTCCAATAGGACATTCACTCTATGTTAGAGTATATGCCGCCTTTGAACATGGCTGAGTGACCCAACAACAAGAAAAGAAGGGAAGCGTAATTGTTTATCTGTTATGCAGTTTTCACATTTTAGAAGTGGATGCCAATTTATTATATTAGTTAGTAAATCTGTTTCACTTCATTTTTACCTTTAGATTAAGATTTCTCATCAGGTGTTGTCCGTCACAAGAACAAGACAACTTTGCGCATGCACAAAATATTTTTATCGCTTTGACCAACAACTCACAGCAATGAACATCAATACAACATATAAATGGCATTAAACACAGTTTTACTGGATCCATGTTCTTCAAATGTGAGAACGACATAACACGAAAAAAAAAATTACCAATTTTTCTTGTAAGTTAGGCCATTTGGCCATGTGTGGCTTGATTTAATGCCCCTCGGTCTCTTAGCATTTGAAACTTGTCTAGAAGGAGAAGCTTAAATAATTAGTAAAGGGCCTATCCCCTGAAACAAAATACTAGTTCTTGTGAGAGGTGATTATTTTAACAATTATCCCATCAATTATAACGATTCAAATAGTGCTCCTGCATCTAATGTTTTGAAGGCTATTACCAATGTAGTTTTAATGATTTGTGTTTGTTAAGCACATTTGAAACCAACATTAAAAAGGGCATCTGAAAGTTCGAAGTCTACTAATCATTGGAATAATGGGTATATCTTGGCATAATTAAGTGCCATCACCTTAACAAATTGTCTCTCAGGAATGGTTTTCCATTTTGGGGTGAATTAATATCCTTCATCAAATTATCAGAAGAGTTTATAGCAGGCTGGAAGTAGTCTGCATGCACAGACTCAATTTGACACTTAACAAATTTCAGTCTAGAGTGGAGACTAGCCTCCATACTCACTGTCTGTGTCAAATACAGTACACAAGTGAATCTAGTTCTTAACTTCAGACCCTAGTAAGCGAACAACATGGGTTTGTGCCTGCAAACTAGACTGGAAGAGCATTGAAGCTCACAGTAGTGTAATTAAATTGTACCCAAAATTAATATGTGTGTTTTTCATGTATTAGAGGTTATGCATAATCACTTTGTTTAAAGTATTTTCTATATATTGCTGCTTTGTTATATTGTTTTACAGTCCATGTATTTAAAATGTGTCATATATTTTCTTAATCCCTTTTTTTTTTCTAGAATCATGAAAACTAGTGTGTAATATCAACAGAAATAAAAAGGCTGGAGCTGAAGCAATATTAATTTTCAGCAACTGAATATATACAGGTGTATGACATTTTGTTGTGTTTTTATGAACCAATGCGCATAAACTCTTTATTCAACTGGGAAAATTATACCTTTGTGTCACATTGAATTCGGTTGTCCAAGAACTTGACGACTATGAGAAACAGGCCCCAAATTCTCAACTCTTTGGACTAAGATTTACATCTTATAAACCTACAGAATTCATTTAAGACTTGCCAGATCTATGTTACAAAATTCTACTGTAGCACTACATGAATTGCACAATACTTTTGCTGCAATTTTTGTGTACCTGTCATTGATTATGGAATTTACATGTATTATTTCACTCTTTTCTATTCCTTTAGAAAGAGCAAGGTGTCAGTTATGAAACCATCTTGGTATTAAAGAGTATGTTTATATTTTTGTAAACACATTGGGAATATGGTATATTAATTAATTATAAAACTGAAATATTTGAAGTTTATCACATTCATGTATACTGTACAAGTAGTTTCTTTGCACATGTATGAAGAGATGCAATAAACTCGAAACTATTATCAACATAGATGAAAATTTAGATCAAATTACTTAATTGTCAAATAGTATACAGCAGATAACGTCTATTCAAAATATGAAAATTTTACTAATATATCATGTTCTACAGGGCGTCCCGAAAAGAACTATACACTTTTGAAATGGCTGCCAAATGAAAAATATTTCATTTTAAGTAATGAAATTTACATGTATGGAAAGCTCATTATCCCAACTTTCATATGACACCAAAAAGTCCGAAAATAAGTCATGCATGAATGAGCAGCGTTCACTTTTGTAAAGGGTATAGAAATTAGGGTGCGCAGGAATTGCCCTACTAAGTTGTATGAGGAAAGTCATTTGAAGCTTATGGAATTGAGGATGATATGCAGAATTACTGATCAATTATGATGAGTTGGGGTTTGCTAAGTTAAATTTGTGGAATTGGGGATTACAATTTCATGCATGACTGAACAGGAATATGTATTTCCTATTGTTGCATTGTAACTTTCCAAGGTATATTTAGTGAGGTCCTTCAGTGGTGTGTTTAATCTCTCTCTCTCTCTCTTCTTTTTCTCTCCCTTCCTGTTTCTTTCTCTCTCTCCCTCTCTCTCTCTCTCTCTCTCACTCTTTGTCTTCATCCCTCTCTCCCTCTCTCTTCTTTCTTCCTCTCCCTGTCTCCCTCCCTCTCTCTCTATCTTTCTCTCTCTTTTTGCATGGGTGTGTTTTTGAACATTCATATTCATTGGTTTCTACTCCAAATATTCTGACAACCTTCCTGCATCCCGGTCTACTCACATTTACCCAAATTGGGATGGTTGATGACAATCTATCAATCTATCAATCAATCAGTCACATAAATTAGACAATCAACACTCAGCTAGCAATCATTTAATCAACAGTGTACCAGTCTCAAAATGTTTCAACCAATCAATCAAGCATTACATCATCTTCATAGTTATTTCAATCACCATGTCCAATAAATCAATCAACTCAATTGATCAACCAACCAACTATCCAGTCATTTTAGCAATTTGGACCTTTGTAAAGGAATACGGTACAGTGTAACACAAATTTGTGAAATTAGAACGTGTCAGTCTTTATTTTCAGTTGAATTTTGTTCTTTTCGATTTTACACTTGTTTCATCCATCCTGTAACAAAACAAAAAGGAGGAAAACAAATCTGATAATGCAAAATTAAAATAAAAGTCTGTATGTTCAATGCTCAACGTGTCCTCCTCCTCTTTCGATGCACAACCTGTTTGTTGAAGAAAAAAAAATGCCACTGATGTTGGACATTCAGACAATCCAAAAGATCATGAAAACGATCATCAAAAGGGATCAAAAATCTTACCCTGCATCTCACTTGTTCTGCACCCCATCCTGACTACCACTAACACACCACTGAAGACAACTTGGAAGGCTACAATCCTATAATAGGAAATACATATTCCTGTTCACTCATGCATGAAATCATAATCCCCAATTCTACAAATTTCTCTTAGCAATCCCCAACTCATCATAATTGATCAGTAATTCTGCATATCATCCTCAATTCCATAAGCTCCAAATGACTTTCCTCATACAAATTGGTAGGGCATTTCCTGCGCACCCTAATTTCCATACCCTTTACAAAAGTGAACGCTGCTCATTCATGCATGACTTATTTTCAGACTTTTTGGTGTCATATGAAAGTTTGGATAATGAGCTTTCCATACATGTAAATTTTGTTACCTAAAATGAAATATTTTTAATTTGGCAGCCATTTCAAAAGTGTATAGTTCTTTTCGGGACGCCCTGTAGTTACATATACATTGTACCGTCTGGGAATACATTGTGTTTCTAAATAAATAATTCTGCAAAATAAGATTTAATGAAATCAAATGTGTGATTTGTGTATCTTTCTATAAAACTCAAATTTATTTATCTCATATAGTAGCATTTCCCTTTTGTAATTACATTAATTACATTCAAATGCACCAGTAGTTTATATACTGGCATTGTGATTGGTAGATAAATGTTATCCTCTCTACATTTCCATTTCCATAATGTAACTGACAAAGAATGTCCGATACTGACTGGGTCATACATGTATTCAAAACTGAATATTATTTGATTTAAATACATCTACAATCCACTCCCATTATATCAAGGTACCCAGGACCCAGCCAATCACCTTGTTATAAAAAAAATTGTTATACTGAAAACATATGTTAGATATTAAAGAAGAGGTGATCAGGAATGGAAGAACTGACCTGTGATAATGAAGTCTCTTTCTAAGCATGTATTCTACAACTTCGCAATATTGCAAAGTATTTCTTAATTTTACACCCTCCCCCAATACAACGAGGTGTTTGCCATGACTGAAAACTAGGATTACATATGTTTGAAATTGAGGGCAGGGAGAGTTGCCTCGTTACTGAGGGAAAAAAATTATATTTGTGCTTCTTATTACTGGAGAAGGAAGTCCTGTGTAACAGACTTTATCTTATGTCAGATTTCACAAATTTTAGTTCATAACTTTATACGTGAACTTTTAAAAAGAAAATATTTTAGGACTTATTTTGTATCGACTTGGAAATCAAACTCAAAACCAAAGTTATATTTAGCATTTACCCCCCTCAAACGGTATACCAGAGATACCAACCCTACGCCTACGGAATAATTTGAACATTAGAAATTAGAACGTGAATAGAATAAATACTTGAGATAGCTGAACCAAATGACTTCTCATGAGAGAAAGCATGAATAATAAACTTTTACTCTGTCATTTAATTTTTTGGATACATTTCTTTCTCTTGGAACCAAGACATCAGTTCAGCCTTTTCAACTATTTGCATTATTTGCAATCTAATTTGAAAATTATTACTCTGTAGGGTTGGCATCCCTGGTGTACTATAAGAAAGCACTGTCATTAACATGCATCCAATTAAAATTAAATAGACAGTGAAAAGAAACATGTTAACATGAAACTGCAAACAATAATTTTCATTTTTTTAATTTTTTTTATTAATACAGAAATAAATTTCACATCCAAATTTTGTTCAGTCCAAGAATTTGCTTGAATTTTGTGATCTAGTGGTTATTTCACTTGACTGGGGATGCAAAGATGGTACATGTAGATTCATATGTTGTAATATCAGTTATCAGCATAATCAATACAACAAAAATTGATTTCATTTCATCAAGAGAAATAACCTGTTATATCAGGTGTTACGTTGTACCAGAAAATTCTCTAACTTTTCACTTAATCAATCAACCAGATTCCCTTCTACATTCAACCACTACTACCACTTTTCCAAGCAAACTGACCTTGACAAAATACAGATTATAAATCTTACATTGTTCTGATCTGAGATCTAGATTTTCTCTTCTTGAATCAACACTTGTTGTTAATATCAAGTCCAGGTTCTGTTCATAACGATACTTCCTCAAAAAGTACCAGACAAAATGTTTGATTTTACAATCCTGTGCATGTCATCTTCTCACACATAATGTACCTCTATGAAAATTCATCTTTGAATTGTTCAACTCGAGTCAATTTCTTTTGAGGAAGCCCTCTTCCTATCCTTGGACTTGATTGTGCCTGGGTGACGTCTTGCAGATGACGTAAGCTCTCTTATCTTTGATGACTATCTTGCAGTCTTTACATCGTCGTTTGATAGCCGATTTCTTCTTCATGGTGTTGACAAGCTGTAGCAGTGGTGTTGGGGTTGCTATGTGGGTTGATCCTTGGGCAAGTCCACTTGGGTTATCAGAGGCCGATAGCTTCTTGGTCCAAGACTGTGTTGCTAAATTGCCATTTCCTCTACAGAGATTCCAAGTGCTCAGGCAACGAGAAATGTTAACTTGAACCACAGGATAAGTTATTCTGTAACTCGTCCCAAGACTGACTTTGCTTATAGTTCTCAGCAATACAGAAAAATTTTGAGCTGCATTTGCCATGATTATTTAGCAGTTTTAGGTTCACCAACAAATCTTCACTTCTCCAATAGAAACTTGTACTTTAGACCTGCCAAGAGAGGAAATATGGATTGAATAAGAAATTAGACATCGTTGGACATTTACGTATTTTTATTATTTTTTTTAATACAGGTTATGAAAAAAAAATGTTCCTTATGCCATTTTGGAAATGTTGGCCATAATGCCAAATTTTGAATCAAAATTGAGAAAATGCAGTCAGGTCAAGCTACCAGACCTGTTAAGCCAAGGCATAACCTTGTATGTATTAAGCTTGACATAAAATTTGTTTGACTGTTCAACAAGATTTAGTGAAAATAATTTGTAGCTAAGTTGGTCAAAGCATAAATACCCTCCTTTAGAGTCTACTATTTTTTATTTATCCTTTAAAAGACAAAACCTCAAAAAATAAACAATGCCTTATTTAAAAGCCATAAATGTGACTCCAGGCTGGAGTTTGTGAGTTTAATAGAAGAGAAAAAAAAGAAAATTTAAAGAGCACAACACTGAAAATTTCATCAAAATCAGATGATAAATAGTGAAGTTGTGAATTTCTTAGGTTTTGAATTTTACAGTTACTGGCATATTCTCATGCATATTCAATGAGCAAACTGATGTCACATCACCACTACTTTCTTTGTATTTTATTGTATGAAATACCAATTATCCCGATTTTTGGCTCCAAGGACATAAAAACAGGGACGACTCCTTGTGGAATGTTTAAGGTCATTATAAAGTGCATTTATTTATTTCAATATGAGGGATAGATTGTTTATACGCAATGTATGAAAAATGAAATAGCATTAGGCCCTAATAGGATTTCATGTAATAAAATACACAAGAAGAAGTAGTGGAACTGTGACATCATCAATTTTCCATTGATTGATTGAATATGCACAAGACTATGCCAAGAACTGTTTTACCGAAAATATTCAAAACCTAAAAAATGCATAGGTCTAACACATGTAACTTTGTTATTTTTCATCCGAGTTTGATGACAATTCTTTAAATTTCTGTGTTGTGCTTGTTAAATTTTTACTTTACTTTTCAAGACATTTCAATTTCAGTCTGCAGTCCTCCTTTAATGAGAATCAGGAAATTCACAGAAATAATTTGTCATATTTATATGACCAAAATATAAAAAAAAAAACAACAACAAAAAACATTAGAAAAAAAAGCAAACATTGTAGATCTATGTTATTCTGTTCAGCTTATACTGCCCGTAGGCCACTTACACTTATGCATGGTCAATTCATAATTGACCTTGCACTGGGAAGTACCTTACTGCAGCAGTTTTCTTCCAATGGAAAGTCAATGCAGAAAAGTGTCTTGAGCAGCTCAAGCAAAGTCAAGGTGGCAATCCAAAAAAGAGTACAAATTCTACTAAGGTCATGTGTCATATATTGGGGTATAGTAAAATGGTGGAGGCGTTACATTTTGGAGGAAAATTTGTCACATTTTTTCGCATAGTATGAAAAGAAAGTACAGTCATGAGCTGCAGAATGTTTCAAATTATAGATAATTTATCAGGCTACATGCCTGTGAAGTTTCAGCTTTGTCCTGCTGGTAGTTTTAATACAAAGATAATTTAAGTGGGGTAAGGTAGGGAGGGGAGGATCCTACGGTGGAGGATCCTACGGTGGAGGCATGTGTTAAAGCATAGGGAATTCCCATTTTTGGTACTTTCTTATTCTCCGTTGCGTTATATATTTGTATCCAATCGGTCTTATTGGTTGAGTGATATATCAATCTTTTTGGAATTTATCTGGTTTTAAATAAATGTAAAGTAGATTTGTCAAAAGTCACTTAATTAAGTAATTAATCAATTGAAACAAACTTCATGCACGCACGGCTCATAGACAATGCATTGCAGGCATCAAAAATTGCAACATGCCATTTTATAACAATAATTGTGCTTTTTCACCCATTTTCTTTGCATGTACGTAAATACACAATGGAGTGGAAACATATTTTTTGCAGTAGACTTTGTTTAAGTTGTAATTCAAATGTAAAAGACAGGATTTCTGCCATTTCAAAACTATTTTTCTTCTTTTTTATACACTCTGTAGCGCAGTTGGAATGAATAATTTTGTATTACAAGTTTATATTTTTTTGAAGCATAGGGTCTTATTAACACAGGCTAAGTTGATTTATTTCTAATAATGCGAACAATAAGAAATAACTTGCCATTGAAATTGTTAAACAGTTTAAACCATTTTTTCTTGTAACACATTATATAGCTTTAATGACACACCCTGTACAGGCAAAATAGTATGTTAATCATCTTCCTTACCATCTCAGCTTTCAATAAATACATACTTTTATACATGTTTGTCTTACCATTAACAAACTAGAGATGTTTGTTTGTTACAATGTACATTTCTACAAATGTTTGGACATGTAACGCATTTTGCACCCAATTCATGACACACGGCCCTAAACAAAATTAAAAATATCTAATGGAAGAATTATACTGCAATGAGACTATAGATTATCTTAATTTATTTTGAGGTAGGTTACTTTAAAGCTGGTTTCGCTAATTATTATTGAGAAGTTTCGTCAGCAACCAAGAGGGCGACAGACAGCCCTTTTTCAATACTGAATGATGTTGGTTTGCAGCTGTATGTGCCCGTAGGCTAGACCGAGGCTGCTCTGTCTTCATCGCGTATCTCTCAGATCGGGATTACGATGAGGACAGAGCAGCCTCGGCCCGGTCTACCCGTAGGCCTACCAGCCCCCGCCGCGTCCCGCTCGCAGGCGCGATGGGGGCTGGTCGTTCTTGATGGAAACCCCACTCCCCAGCCTGCACCTGCTGAAAATTAGAATTTAGATAGGATAGACCAACTTCCCCTATAGGTATATATCCAAGAAAGGTTAGGCCTAGGCTCACTAAAAATATTCTTAAGTTTTTTACTTATAGTACTTTAGACTTACCTGGGTTTTTCCAGAGATTTCTGAATACGTTTTCAGCTACTCTAACTTAGCTCTAGCCTGGGTTGCCTTTGGAGTTTTATTAAGGTATGATTGGCAACACAATCTCATAGATCTAGGTATAAAGATCGTGAAAATGACTAATATTAGACAAGTATAAAACAAATGAAATATATTAATCTAAGTACAAAAAATTAATTTAAGATTTTCGTTATTATTAATGTTTCATAAATGGGAGATTTTTATGGTGATGTATCATTGCATTATTATTTTATCTTGAACTAACTGTAGAACAAGGCTGAAAAATAATCAAGATGGCGGCGCTCAGGTTACTATTTTATCGAGCAAGCTCGTCCAATTTGGTCCGTTTTTCAGCAATAAGCCGCCCAATCGTGTCTTCTACAAGATTATGTTGTTCAGGAGAGAAAGTAACACATACAGGACAGGTAAATCGAAAAGCAGATGATATTGAAATATCAAATTATTTTAAATTTGTATGCTCTGACCCCCCTGTTAGTCTGTTCTCGGCAATTTCATTTCTATTCTGTATTCATTTGATTGGACGTCGCGTTTAACTTAACTTAGATCTACCTCAGCCTCACTCTCAGTCATTTGAAAAAAAAGGGGTTTAACTTGTTACAAGCATTGTCAGCAAAGACATTCCAGAATATATTATCATGCATTGTCAGCAAAGACATTCCAGAATATATTATCATGATTATAGACTCTCTATAGGACAATTAATGACGATAAGCTCTATTCAACATATTTTTGGCTTAAAAAAACAAGGCTTTATTTTTGTATGGTCTTGACTCTTGTCTTGTTTGGTGTTTCTTGTATGGTTCTTGGGGACACCAAGCCCCTCACCCGTTGTATGCACGCTAGCAGCAAAGTTATTTTGGCACTGTGGTAAAAATTTTGTGTGGAGACTGAATGTGTTCCAAACCAGTTTTGCATAATTAACCCTTTGAGCAGGGGCCTGTGAAACGCGATTGTTACCCCTGTGGCGGAGCGATTTCTTGTACACTGACAGTATTATAGAAATTAGTCATGTTTTGTGCTTTCATTACTCCTTGCATCTAACTTGGTCATTTTCATGATTTGTTGTAAATATAAACATGAAAGGGCAGACTTTATTCTAAACACTGTAAGGCATAGTAATCAAAACCAAATATAAGACTCGTTATTATGTAAAGAAAAACAGTCATTTTGGAAGAAGTTCCGCTTTCTTCCTTTCCAGTAGATTCACAATGCAAAGTGCGTAATGCATGTGCAGCACGCGCGGTTCGATCGATGAGCCTACTGAATAGCACTTGAAAAGAGGTCCTGTTTCTTTCAAATTATTTCTATAAAATATGGATTAAAGATCATAGCGGCCGGCTTCGCACCTCTGGACAATGGCACCTTTGACTAAGCACCATTCATTAAAAGCGCAGGTGTAAGTTTTGAAATAAAAGCGGGACTTTTAACTTAAAAAAGATACTCCATTTGGCATACTTTACATTTCATTACATCATTATAGTTACAACAAACTAGTTCAAGCAAAATGTCACATAATCAACCCCTCTCATTATCTTCTTGTGATAAGTATAGGCCTATATATAACTTAGCGAGAATCAGAAAACGACAGGCTTAATCTCCATGCAACTAATGTTTTATATATATCTATAATAATGAATATTGTTTTAACCCCTTAACCTTTCTATTTCTCTCCCTTCTTCTCATTCTCAATCTTTATTTCTCTTATTTCTCCTCTCGGGCTAGCTTTATTTGATTATTTCTTCCCCTCCGGACGCGTACGCGTACGCCAAAAGTTAAGATCAGGAATTCGTTTCTTATGTAAAAAATTATGGTAATGTTGAAATGAAGTGAAATGTTCTCGATTTTTTTCCACGTAACTAGGTTATTTCTGTAATGCATATTGAAAATGAATATATCTTTGTCCTATTCCTCAAGAATTTAGCCCAAAAAAGCTGGTGAAAAGCCAAAAAAGTTTGTCAATATATTAGAGAATTATCTCGGCTTCTGTAGAAGCCCGTCGTAGCAGACTGAACACCTCGCTCGGCCGTAGAAGCCCATCGCATCCAAAGGGTTAAGACTGCGAAAAATCAGAAGTGTTTTTTATATTTTATTTTCATCATAGTGAAATCAAATTTATTGAAAACCTATTCTGTGATAAACATAAATACATAGGCCTAGGCCTAGTCTTAGAAATAAAGGAAGGCTTCAATTTTGAATCAATATCTTTTGCAAAAAGTAAAAAAACCATGGGGAAAAACCAATGGACCAAGATGCAAAACCTGCCACCCTTAATAGTCCCACTTTCATTATGATTTGATTTGATTTGATTTAGTTTTATTTCAACAGGGTAACTCCTTCAGTTAACAAACTGTTCTTCCATGAGGCCCTGCAAAACATCTTAATGAAATATATACGATATACAAACACAAGTTACAATTTACAATATACAATTTTACATAAAAATATATGAACAAGATATATACCATAATATCAAAGATGCACAATACCATTTCATGAAGACTGGTCATTACAAGTAAACTTAGACTAAAATTGTCCATATTATTTGGTAGTAAATTTAGAAAAGTTATATTTCAAATAAAAAGTAATTTGTCAGATTAGAGTTTGACATTCAATCTAGTTGCAACACTTATCAAACATTCAATCAATAAGTAAAGGCCTCATCACACCGAGTCAGGTCCGGGTCACGGCACGGGCCCGGTCCGGTTCAACAATGGGCAAAAACGGTCGAAATGAATCGGCCGTGTACTATTGCAATGAGACTGGTCACAACAAACACGGGCTGTTCCGTACTAGTCGGAACGGCAACCGGTACGGTTTTTATGGGATCGCTCTTGGAGCGATTTGAGACGGTTTGCCGTACCGGTTACCGGACCGGACTCGGTGTGACGAGGCCTTAAGCCTTAAAAACAATAATGGATCAATTGTATATTTCATTTCTTTATAAGGACATGTCATTTTATGTACAAAAAACATATATTCAAGTGAAGTAAGAATACATGTTTGGTTCAACTATCACCAATTGTTATAAATGGGGATAAAAATTAAAATATTCCATGTCTACAACATAAGTTTTAGGTCTTCAACTTACATAGTACACTTTCAATACAAAGTACCTAGTCTGGTGAAAAAGCATATTACAAAAAAACTTGTATAATCGTAGGGGTATAAACCTGTAACCATTTTCATAAGCGAGGAACACTCTACTTCCGGAAGTTTGTATTGAAAGACTGCATTGTGGTTGAGCATTTTACATTATTATGTAGACTATTCCATAGTAAAGATAAATGATGTGAAATTGCCATTTTCCCCATCTGTGTGTGTACTTATGGAACTACTAATCCCTGATTGGATGCATTTCTGGTTCGATGGGAGTGGACTGTATCAAACCTCTGAAATAAATCCGTTAGGTAGGATCATGTATGATGTTAAATACCATTTTACTATTTAGAAAGTTCCATCTGTCCTCAATGGGCCTCTCGTTCAATTTTCTCATTACTGTATAAGTAGGTGTTCTGTAATCTGCTTTTAATACTAATCGGCCCATTATTTTATGCTGTTTAATGAGAATGTCCTTTGTTGTTTGATTACAGTGTGACCATATTATACTGCAATAGTCAAACTGTGGCAACACCAAAGAATTTGCCAACATCTTGGCCGTCTTTAAATTAATAAGGTACCGGAGACGGCCGAGTAGAGCTAACCATGAACTAATTTTCTTACTAGTTTGTCTAATATGTTCTTTCCAATTAAGGGTTTGATCAAGCCACACTCCGAGGTATTTTAAAGTTTGAACCTGTGTCAAATTATGATTATCTACTACCAAGTTGATTTCATTACGTACATTAAGTAGTTTCTGCTGAAACCCAAACAACATATATTGGGTCTGGGATACATTTAGTGTTAGCTTATTTTCTTTCAGCCAATTTTGAACTCATCGTAATTCAAGATTTAAAACCATTTCAATTTCCACTAAACTTGATCCGCTGTACATGAGAGCAGCATCATCTGCGTATAGCATGATCTGACACTTGGTTATTACGGTCGGTGTATCATTTAACATCAAACTGTACTAGGTCAATACTTTGTATTGACTTAGTAAACCTATGAGTGGCTGTAGGCTATGTTTTCTGTTCCTGCAAAATTAATGATTTATCTCTCCAGAAACTAACTTATGAAGTTAAATGCTATTTTTCTAGTTGCTTTTTATTATTATTATTATTTTACGTCTTCTTATTGTGCAGGTCTATGATGAAGGAGATTACAGAAAGCTGAGATTTGTTGACAGAGAAAAAGAGGTGAGATCTTAATATTATCATTGACTTACGATGCATTACACACCCATATGCTTCCCTCGGGGGTGGGGGTGGGTTAATATGTATGCATCTCGTAATGGTATGCAAAGTGTGGGGGGAAATACTTTTCACACCCCTCCCCTTTTTCCACTTTTATCATCTTAATCTACCATTGTATGTTCATACTGATGTATGGTAAGAGTGCCTAAGTCTGCGCACCCACATGAATGTGTGATTTTTCAATTTTCAATCTTAAAGGGAAACAGTAACTTTCAAAAACAAGAGCAATTAGATCAAGATGAATAAAATTATATTGCTCTAATAGTAAAAACAAACTACTGAAAATTTCAGATCAAATGGAAGTCATTTACTACCACAAAACAGTGTAACAGCCAAACGCGAGTGAATTTTCAACCCCTTTGCAGCAAACCCTCCAGCCCGCTAGGGTCGGGGGGAACACGACAGGAAGTGGGGTGTCTTGAAAAGCACATGGCAATTTGTTTTCCACCACGAGATGGTTTACTAAATTTGAGTATGAAATCATTGATATCTCGAAAGTAAAGCGAGCAATTAACTTGTAATTTTGAAGAGATACCAGACTGACCTATAAGTTTATAATTATGTTGACAAAATGAGCTAAATCAAGAAATTGTGATTTGAATATCATTCAATGTTACTGCATCCCTTTAACCCCTACATCCATTTTGATAAAAAAAAATTAAAAATGTGAAAATAATTAACAATGGCTTTCAGTAAGTTTTATGTGCTACCCTGAAAGTTTTAACCATTGTCAAAAAGTAAAAAGTTATGCGCTTGAACTGTGTTCAAAATGAGTTAGTGCACAGACATGGGCACTATATAGTTTTGCCACACAGAATGATAAGTTTGTTGTGTAAACATTGTTTGTTAATCATGTTTTTAAGTTTTTTGTTTTAATTGATAATAAAGAATGGAATAACATTGACGAATCTCAGAAATGGCTTGTTTAATGTTTGTTCATCAAAGCATGTTTAGCCACTTTTTTTAATGTTTTGTCACAAGATATTTGGCGAAGGATATCCATAGATCAGATTAAATGCATTAAATACAGGCTGTTCTCCCATTAAAGAGAGCAAAGTTACGTTAATATTTTGTCGTAACAAGGCACTTCACCCAGTCCCAACATGTGCATTATGTCTTTATGTGTCTGTGTGTTCAGTGTAGTTAGCTTTGTCCTGAGTAACTCACAATAAGAGGAGTGCATTGTAACAGTTATGACAAGGGTCCTAAACAACTCCACTATTATAATAAGTTTTCTTTGAATCTGATATTTGACAGGTGAATGAGAAGTTTGCAATAGACCTTGTCCATGAGGAACCACCAATTGAAATCCAAGGAAGGAGTGTTTATTGTGACGGAGGTGGAGGTCCATTGGGTCATCCTAAAGTCTATATCAACCTCGTAAGTTTCAAATTACAATATACCATTATTTGTTAGCCCACTGGGGACTGAGCCCGAATATATTCAGGCTAAGGTCTATGGGAAATGTGTGTTGTAGCCAAATCAGCTCGTCTCCAACAGGTTAAAGTTTAAGATCACCTGAAAATCTATGTGTATATTATTAAATGTGCATTATTGAAACGTTATCCCTGTATGAGAGTCTCATTAGCCAAGTGTAAATTTTTGGTGGTGACTCTGTATTTGATTTGAATGGTAAAGGGTAATTGGTTTGAAGAAATTGTCCATTATCTTGACTGGTCCTTTTGTTTTAAAAAAAAGTGTTTGTAGGGGGAAAAGTACAGGAGTACACTACTGGTCAAAAGTTTGAATACACCTGGATATATACTTTCATGCAAAATTTCACGTTGATAGGATTGTTATTGACGGAGAAAATCCATTTCTTAACAAACTTGAATAAATTAGTGCAAAATCATGTTTTCACACTTTTTGTATGTTTTGACCAATTTCTGAATTCCAAAGAGGTGTGATACTCAGTAAACATATTGTTTGCATTGTTTTTTGTACTTTAACGCTAGACACAAAAATGATATAAAATGATCTGAACATAGCTGACAGCAGGTGTACTCAAACTTTTGACCAGTAGTGTATAAGTCATAATGTACGGATAATTTTTGAAATAAATTTCCCTGTAGCCATTCAAATCAAACACAAATTGAATACCCCCAAAAGTTTAAGTTGTTAATGAAACTACATGTATGTCTAATATATTCCAGGTATACGTGTACTATACACACAAATTTTCAGGTGGCCTTAAACTTTAGCTACTGATGATACATACAACTACACCTGATACACTGAGAACAGATACAAGATTTTTATTTATTAAGAGGCAAGTTTTTCCAGTCTCAATCTCAAGCATGAGCACATGTGTTCAATATTAAAATATTTTCATTATAACAAAGTATTTGCCTTGATCCTTAGCACCTTGTTTTTATGGGAGTAAGGTTTATTCAAAAATCATTTTACCCCGGTATTAGATGTTGCAATATGGTTTTATGTTAGGTTTAGGGTAGTGTATAGTGTTAAGTCCTGGGTTGAAATTGGTCATTTGATTACCGTAGTTTATGGAATTTACAGTTGAGAAAATGTCATCAAATCTCCATGATTTTTGACTTATTCCAGTCCAGATTATTGGAAAGAAACACCAAATCGAAAACTATCTCCTTATAATATATGAGAAGGGGTCTTCCCACAAGTCCTCGGTCCCACGAGTCGAGAGTATTTTCCCACGAGTCCTCGGTCCCACGAGGCTGAGTATTTTTCCCACGAGTCCGAGTATTTTCCCACGAGGCCGAGTATTTTATTATGATGAGAGAAAATATGATATGAGAAAAATCGGCCTCGTGGGACCGAGGACCTGTGGGACCAAGGACTCGTGGGAAAAATACTCGGCCTCGCGGGACCGAGGACTCATGGACCCTCCTCTATGAGAATCACTGGAGAAAAAAAAACATTTATTTGAAGTAAAATTTAATAATTTTCTGTTGTTTTGTTTTGCTTAGGATCAATCGGGACCTCACCCTTGTGGATATTGCGGACTGAGATACATCGCTGCCGGACACCATTGACAAGAGAGGGCGCTATATAAAGATAATTTTATCAATTGTATGTACAGTTATGTATTGAAATAAATAATCCTCCTGTTGTTGCAAAACTCATTAACTCTATTAATCTTCACAGATACAATTAATCACTTTTTACACACAATGGGGGATTCGAAATATTTAAGAATTTTATGAAACTTAATCTCTGATGGAAGGGAATTTATCGTAGAGGTGGCAATTATCTGCTGCTTTCGGTTTTGGAATGGAAACTCCATCAGTCAAAATTTAGTATTGCAGGACATCTGCATTGTATTGAAGTTATAGTACAAAAATTGAGAAAGGTGTGTATGCACAAAAATGTACAATGTATGTACTGCATTGTATATGACATTGGCAGAATAACTCTTACTACTTCATCTATTTGTGTAATATATAAATGTGTAAGAGAGAGTTGAATGCAGGTTAATGGGTTAGAAATACTTTTTGAAAGCAAGAAGTAATAATTGCTCTATTTATGCACTCAAGAAAATTGAAGGTTTAGTTATGAAACTTTATTACTGACCCATTAAATATGGATTTGTATGTAGTATGAACATTTGGATCTTTCTGGCTTTATTATTGTTTCAGAGATTTAATAGGTTTAGTTAAAACGTCTGTGATTGGACAGGTATTTGTTCTGCAGACTTTGTGAAAGTTTCAGGTTTTACCATTTTGAAGGGGGGGGGGGGTAATAATTGCCCAACAAAACTATGGACCCCCTACACACACACACACACACCCTTGACTCTAGCAATGTACAAGTACTAATTGCAGCCTGAACAAGAGTACAGTCCACTCCCATTATTACTAGGTGATTGGGACCAAGCAAACTTGTTACACTGAACAGAGAGATACATAGAAACATGTGCACATGTCTAAAATTAAGACTGGGAGAAGTGACTTTTGATAGCAAGTGCTAGTAGTATTCATGCTTGTTGCAATGAGAGTAGACTGTTGTTGGAGAAAGTGAAGAAGAGAGTTACTGAGAGGGATTATGAGAGATTAGAAAGCTGCAATAAATATCTTGATTGCAGAGAATAAAGTTCTTTATTTGTTTTAAAGTGCATGAATGTGTGTAACACCATTTACATACATGTACTGCTTGTAAAGAACTTGTTAACAAGTATTTATTCAGCTTTGTTGTACAGAGTCCACACAATCCAAGAGAAATCAGTTAAGAAATTAAAGTAAGATTAACATTTATTGCCGCAAAGACTTGTCACACATAAATATTACATGTACATCATAGTCAATATGGTTAAATGTCAAAACAAAACAAAAATTAACATTACAGAACATATGTGAATTGAAAATAACATATAATGATGTATAATTGAATTGAATGAAAGTAGACAAATATGAAGGAAAAAGTTAAGAAAGATATTTGTTGCAAATATAAGGACTTTTTTTCCTCACATCTAATAAATTATTGCATTTTCAAGATGATAATGTTTTGGTTTTTTTTTTTCAATCTTTAGGTATACATGTATGTATACTCCAATATATTTTCTCAGAACAAATATTTTATACTTATTGTTGTCATTATGAGGCTAAGGTTTTTTTTTTCTCCCAACATTGTTATATTTCCCTGCTTTCATTCAAAGTTTAAAACTCTTATTTTCGTTTCTTTATCTAAATTTCAGAAAGGAGGCAAGAGCAGGTAGCGAAAGTGCAGGGGTGGGGTATTATAAACATGATGAAGATGTAGAGAGATAGGCCTGGAGCAATTGAGAAATATGTGTAGAGAGAAGGGGAGGGGAGAAGAGAAGGGTGAGCTTTGTACTGAGAGAAAGAGAGAGAGTTCAAATGTGTCAACGTAAAGAAAGCAGATTAAAATTGCTAAAAGCTCTCAAAGTTCTCGAAAATGAATATTTTTAAAAAATGCTGTGGATTAGCCAATGAGGAAAGAAAGATATAAGAGAAAGCATGAATTTAAATGCGAATAACGTCATGTGTAATAAGTAATTTTTTGTTAGACATCAATTTTTCAAGGAAGACCCATTTTTCTTGTGTCAAATAAGTCAGAAACTTAAGTAAAATATAGAAAGGAGTTAGATCATCAAGGTGAGGGATATGTAGTTTATTATAACACAGATACAGAAATAGTGTATTTACAAGACATAATATTACATTACAGTCAAAAATATTACAAAAAACGAACTGGAATGTAAAACCTCTTGTTCTGTAAAAAAAAAGAAAAAAAAAAAAAAAGGGGGGGGGCTATGAAACATTGGCGTTATATCAACGGAGTATAAAAAATGTCTTTGATACAAAAATCAGATTTCTATCTGTAGCATTTCCATGATAGAAGGGTCCGTCCTGGTAGCTTCCATAAACTCTTCTTTTGATATCATTCCATCGTTATTCGTGTCAGCCTTCTCGAATATGATTTCTGTTCGTTTCTCTGGTGAATGCAAGGATTCATAAAATGACAGACGATCTGTTTGTTCACCCATCATCCTATCTATTGCCTGTAAAATAACAAAAACAAAACAAAAGAAGAAGAGAAAGAGAAATATGCATAATAAAAAATAAAAAAATGTAATGAAGGGAAATTATCCAGATTTAACTGCATTTTACATAAAAGAATAATTTTATGTTCATGGCACTCATATTAGACCTTTTAATTTAACCAGCAAGTTAAAGTGACAGTGGCGAATCCAGGATTTTTAAATAGGGGGGGAGGGGGGCGCTGCCGAATTTTTCAGATTTTAACAGTCAATGGGCGGTTGTCAAATGATAGGGTGGCGTACATCCCTTGCGCCCCCTCCTGGATCCACCACTGAATTTGACACTTATTCAACTAATCAGCGGAAAATAATTTCATCTTGGCTTTAACTTATTTAAAGGAGAATTGTCCCTTTGTAGATAGTTGGCTTACTGTGGATGCAGAAAATTGAAATAAGCACATTAGTGAAGATTTGGTGGAAATCGGATAAATGATAAGAAAGTTATGAGTATTTGAATATTGAGATCTGTAATGACATAGGAAATCTCCCATTGGCAACGCGATCACCATTTGTGATGTCACAAGGGGAGAACTCCCCATATGATGTGCACAAAAACTATTCAAAATGTCTCTTTATTTTCATTCTAATGATAAAACAGCTCTTCTTTTCATGATATATTAAGACTTTCATATATTTACAAGTCATCCCATAAAAAGATTCTTTATTCTCCCTTTAGAATCAAGAAAAAAGATGATTTTAGTACAATGTGTACAATAGATATGGAAAAGATCTCCCTGCATTACCTCACACATCATGGTCGCGTTGCCAATTGGAGGATCTCCATATCATAAGTGATCTCAAAATCTAAAAGTTCATATCTCTCTTATTCATTGCCTGATTTTTCTGAAACTTTCCCAATATGTTTTGGGGGTTTGTCTCCATTCACTGAAGCCAAATTTCTCTGAGGGGATAATTCCCCTTTAAGGAAGGAATAATTTACAAGTAGACGTGGTTTTCTCAACGTGGACTCCTCAAGTGCCTAAAATAACATAACTTCGACTTTTTTGTTGGAATTGTGTTGCTAAAGTAAAACTCTACTTAGAGGAATTTAAATGTGCGACATATCCCTATTTACCTGTAGAATTACAATCATTTCCACTTTCGAGATGAAACCGTTTCGATCTACATCAAAGATATTGAATATCCAGCTCAGTTTATCTGTAGGAGAACCCTTCATCAGAACACTCATACCGCACATGAACTCTCGGAAGTCAATCGTGCCGTTCCGATCAATGTCGAACGTCCGAAACACACGTTCGGTAAATTCCGTGGGGTCTCCTTCCTTGAAGTATTTGCTGTAGACTCGTTGGAAGTCAGGCCTTGATACACTACCCCGAGGATAGTCTGTTCAGAGGATGAAAATGGAAAATAGGGCACTAATTTATACCATATGATTATACAGTACACTCACGTTATAACGAGGTGCTCAGGATCAAGCCATAAATGACCTCGTTATAACGAAATACTGTAGGCCTATACTGAAATTATGGGCACACTGTAAAAAATATTTGTATTTTTACAGCAAATCTGCTGTCAGCAGAGTCGCCATAAAAAAAATGTAATTTAAAAAACAGTTTCGTTGTAAATTTCTCCTGCAAATAATTACGTGAGAAATACAAAATATACATCAGGAGTATAACATTTGTTCCGTTTTAACCAAATATGTCAGCTATAGAACTCTAATGATTTCTTTTCTTCTCTTTCATTAATTATTAGAGGAGAAATTTACAGCAAAACTGTTATTTCAAATTACATTTTTGTATGGCGACTCTGCTGACATCACTTTGCTGTATTATTTTTTTACAGTGCATGTATGATAATTTGTCATACTTGAAATTTGGACAGGGAGACGGAACTGACTCATTATAGCGAAATCCCGTTGTATCTCGTTATAACGGGAGTAGACTGTAACGACAATCAGTTATAAAGAAAAAAATAAAAAATAAAACCAGGATGGATTTGACCAGTGTATCGGGATGTGAATATATGCCAACAAATGAACCTTCAAAACAACAAGTTATATATTTAAAAAAATGTATGAACGTAACCAAAATTAAGATATAGGCCTACATACAATAATCATTGCCAAATATTTTTTGTTTAAAAGAAAGTAATTATGAGAGTTACTAACCTGTTTTAAAATCTTTGTACCATTGATGAAGTTCTTCCTCACTAAAAGCTGTTTGTTTTCTAAGATCTGATAGAATCCGTGTGTTCAGTGACTGATTCGATGATTTGTTACCCATCGTGTAAAAGATGATTCCTTGGACGAAGATAATATCAAAAGATTCGTTTAAAATCTCTTTCGTTTTCGTTTTCCCTTTCACGTTGTATACGTCATAATCGCTTCGTCGCAATTAACTGATAGTTTCCATGGTTTCATAAAGCAGAACACAATATAATTTTCCTCTGAAGCATCATGGCTTTGCACTTGCTTTATACATGTATCTCTTATCAATACTCCATGTGCTTATAATATAATAATCATTATCATTATTAGAGCAAAGTTTATATATTATCCTGCCTCACACTCACGTACGTTTGTCGCGTCTTGAGTTTAAATTTCCTTCCGCATCGAGTGAAATACTACGCCTTTCCATTGCATTATTTATTTAGTGATTTGACAGTATTTATTTAAATTTAGACTTCGAGACTTAGAAAAATAAACCTCAGGTTCCATTTGATCTAAAAATAATGGATTAGCCAATATACTTACATTTATATGAGGATAGAATCCGCAGGACACACGCAATTTCTCGTGTCTTGTTCTTGTTCTTGTTCTTCTCTCTCTCTCTCTCTCTCTCTCTCTCTCTCTCTCTATCTCTCTCTTTCTCTCTGTCTCTCTATCTCTCTATCTCTCTCTTTCTCTCTCTTTCCCTCTCTTTCCCATTAGTAATGATAAATGTACCTTTCATGAAATTAAATAATGCGGAAATACAGACCAATGTGTTTGGCAGTTTTGAGATTATGGCTACCCTGGGAGAGTGAGACATAATAGCAGCCCCTCGGAAGGGTGGGGGGGGAGGGGGGAGGAAGGCTCAATAAAAATTTTATTGAAAAAGAGAACATTGATTGCATGAATCTTATAAGCCCCTGCGTTATTGCCTCACATTGAATTAAGCCAGCTGTTGGGACTTATGGTGGATTTGAATGAGGATTTATGATCATATGATATTTAGTGACGTCAATTATAAACGAGTTCGAGGGCAATAGTGCTATCTTTCACATCTATGGAAGGTAACACATGGTAATCTCAAGGGAAGAAATACTAGCCAGAGTCAAGGAGGGGGGAAGTGCTTTGGGACATAGGGGAGACCGGGGATGGACGTTACAAAATTCACATTTTGGGCCAGATAATTCTAATGAAAGTACTCACACACTCAATTTTGGGTCTGTAGTTAGCCTATTATGTTGGCTAAAACCTGAGGCATATAACACTTGAAAATATGTAAACACTAATTAACTACAGCTTAATAAATGAAGACATTTTTTTGTAACAACCTACCTCGTATACGGGGTAAGTTGTTACAATGTGTAAATCTCTTATACCATACTTTTGTTTCAACTTTCCAGTTTCTTGGTATCGTTAACAGTAGATCAAGTAGAGCTCTAGAATAGACTAAAGTAATAATAGAAATATCAAAATATTAACACCTGAAAATTGAAACAAAATTGCTTTACATGTGTAATGTAATTGGGGTAGGTTGTTACATCAACATGGGGTAGGTTGTTGTAACAACCTACCCCAAGGGTGATTTTACACATAAAATTAACTGTAGCTCAGCCATTAGGCAGAATTACAGGGCATGGACTCAGGGTCATAATTAGTGAATACATGTAATCATAATTCACAACCAGCCTATCATCATGATGCCTCATTGTAAGACTATTATATTTTAATTTTGTCAAAAATTCACTTGGAGCATGTAAAAATGGTTTTTGTTCAGATTTAACTTTTTTAATAAAAAAACGGAGAAATCCTCACGACCGGCAGTTTTATCACAGCGATGTGTAGGCTGTATATGATGCCAGTTAGGCACTAACTTCTCTTGTTACCAAACTAGCACACTGAGAACTGTAACAATGACTGCCGTGTAAGCTTCAACCGGCTACCCCTAGCTAAATATTTTTTTTTTTTTTTTTTTTTCTTTTTTTTCCTTTTTTTTTTGTTTTTTTTTTACATTTATTTGTTTTGTGAGGAGTTATACCACTGAAGTGAAAGGATATGTTCCAATTCTTTTATCATCCTACAATGAAATGCAAACTGTAACTTTGAACAGGCTGCAAAAACAACTAGAACAGAGACTGAGTTATAAGCAAAGGGCAATGGGAAAAGATGCTGCACGAGAATACTGAATACTGAATAAGGAACAAAACAATAAAAATATATCATGGGAGTCACGGTGGTAGAAAGAAGGCAAAGTGGAGTGGGCTGGGACTTAACAGAGCAAGATACAGATAGACTAAAGGCTACAGAAGAACACAAGTGAATGAAAAGGGTCGAGAGGGAGGCAGAAAAAAAGATGGGGGGCAGAATAAATGGGGGTAGCCACTGAAAAGAGATTAAACGATCTGGCCCCAGGAACAGAAAAACAACAAAGGATATAGAATCGCTGAGAGTAGATCCAGCTAAAGATCATTACCAGTGAATGGAGAAAACGCTAGCGAGACTGGAATGATGATGGTGAGGTAGTTGCTAGATGGCGCTATACAAAATCATGCATCACAGAAATTGAATTTTAGTGAGCGCTTGTATACAAGGTGATAATCGCGATCATTACCCCCCCCAAAAAAAAAACAAACAAACAAACAAACAAACAAACAAAAACTATATGGAATGCAATTGATAATGAGAAGTAGTTTTGATATAGCCCTATCAGTGGAATTGTAGGATAGACCTAAGGGTAGGGTAGCGATCCCCTGATTCAGAAATTTGAAATAGGGGGCAGACAGAATTTTTTTAAATGCGTAATACCACCCCACCCCTATGTAGGGGCGCCACCTCTTGCACACGCCTCGATCTTCCACTGGAAAATTTCATATGAGGAGGTGGTAAAGGTGGAATGGTAGAAGTCGACATGTTACTCCTAAATCTGAGCTTGTTTTGTAAAATAATAATAATAGACTGCACTCTCTTTCACGTATTATACTTCATATTGTTAGAAACATTTAATAAATTTAAACTATGTTTCTGAATATATTGTATGATAATCTGGGAATGTATAATATACTTTTTCACAAACGCCTCCATTTCATGAAGATGAAAAGAAATTTACAGAACCTCATTATCATGCATTATTATTACGAATGAAAGGATAGATCAGGGGTCACGTATGTTTGCATTGGTCGCTACGAGTGGGGCGACATGTTGATTCAATGAACAATGCCGCGCACGCCTGACCTTATTAGCATAAATAATGATCATTATTCATGATGCATAGTCCCACTGACACATATACGTTTTTGTAGATAATTGAAAGACGTCAAGCCCAATCTAATCCTATATTTTAAAAAAAAAGCACACTGTGGCATTTTACCAAATTCCACAATAACATCGTAGATATACTATTAAATACAATACAAGATACAAACTAGGCACAGAAAAAATTGCGAAGACGACAAATTGGGTTAAAAGCTAATAGTTCAAAAAAGCAGATTAGGGGAGACCGGGTATGGACGTTACAAAATTCACATTTTGGGCCAGATAATTCTAATGAAAGTACTCACACACTCCATTTTGGGTCTGTAGTTAGCCTATTATGTTGGCTAAAAACTGAGGCACATAAAACTTAAAGACATGTAAACACTAATTAACTACAGCTTAATTAATGAAGACATTTTTTTTGTAACAGCCTACCCCGTATACGGGGTAGGTTGTTACACCATACGGGGTAAATTGTTACTATGTAAACATACGGGGTAATTTGTTAAAGGTAGTGTCAGCCTTTTTCACAAATTGCGAAAACTAATGCAACTTGGCATAACTTTAGAATATGATCAACCTATACTGTCTATTCAATCTTACTGTCATAGGTTGCTTAGATCAGTAATATGAAAGGAAAATCTGACTACCCATCTAGACCAGCTCTCCATCAACATCGCTGATATTACAGCGCGTGCGGCACGGAACACACACAGCAATATACACACGGCGCATCAGCATGCATTATTCTCTGCGCTAGCGGTCAACGGCTCGCACCGTACGGTATATTTTTCGAGGTTCGAAAAAATAGGAATGAATTTTGATAATCGCAATATAATGACAAATAAACACATTTGAGCTTAATCGTGTTGTGGGAAGATATAGTCATTGATATACTACTATATCCTCTCAAAAACTAGAAATGTAATATTTTTGCCTGCAAAAGGCTGACACTAAGTCTCTTATACCATACTTTTGTTTCAACTTTCCAGTTTCTTGGTATAGTTAACAGTAGATCAAGTAGAGCTCTAGCATAGACTAAAGTAATAATAGAAATATCAAAATATTA
>CALNVZ010003435.1:5600014-5679246 GCA_940671915.1 Paracentrotus lividus | reverse complement strand
TAGTTACCCTGATTGAAAAAATTACTTTACATAGTGTATAGGTAATTGGGGTAGGTTGTTAAATCGCATGGGTAGGTTGATTTAGTAACAAATACCCATGGTGACTTAACAAATAAATAACTGTAGCAAGCCATTAGGCAGAATAACAGGGCATAGGCTAAGGGGTATATTTGTGACATAACATGACTATATCCAATCCAGCTATAATCATGTGCTTCAGCTTGTGAGTATAAAATTTTTACATTTTTGTCAAAATTAACTCTGGAACTGTAAAAAATGGTTTGTTGATTTTTTTTTAATAAATCAACGGAGAAACCCATACGACAGGAATATCATTACAGATATGGTGTGGCTGTATATGAGCAAGTTAAGCCACGAAACTCTTCATTGTTTCCAACTTAGGCACACTGAGAACTGGACAACTGACACCGTGTACAATCCATCCGGGTTCCTAATGATGTTCAGTCATACAAATGATGTTTGTATTCCTTTGGAGCGTATGGCTAATATGTTAATTAAGTAAGATTGGGAAAACATGACAAATGCTAAACATCTCTAAATCGCATCTAGATTATTTTTTTTTCAAGCCTTGGGATAAGACACCCTGATACTTATCAGCATAATCATACATTGTCCTACCACGATTGATGTTTATGTAATGTAATAAAAGACGCCAAGCAAATCTAATCCTAGACTTAAAAAAGAAAAAAGCAACTTGGGCTTTAGCCAAATTCCCAATAATTCGCAGATATTACTTCAATAAGATACAAGATACAGATAGGAGAAATTGCGGAACTACCAATTGGGTTTAAAAAATAATTTGATAATAGACCCTTGCTTCAAATTGTGTCCAATCTCAATGAGTTTAATTTCTTGGAACTGAATACTAATTAGTGTTTATTTAAGATGCGAAGATTCGGAAACAACGCAAATGCGTAGTACGAAATTTAAACTCATTAGATATTTTAAGCTGAAAATTTGGAAAAAACATTTCAGACATTGGAGAAAGACACGAGAAAATGATCAGGGCTCTTGCGCATATGCCTGTTATTCTGTCAATGTCCCGCGCCTTCGATACGCCAATTGGTGTGTATCTAACGAAAATATCGTGGGGTGGTTCAGAAATTCTCGAATTTTGTAAGCTAAGATATGAACATATATGTTTGGCGCTATTTGGATTAGCAAAAATAATCGAGAGAGTTGCAGTTATGACATACAAATGAACTTTGTGCATACTTTAATTAAGGCTATATTGTTTTGATAACATATCATAGGCTAGTTCATAGATACGGTTATGTACCAAAAGTATTCATTCTTTTTAAAGTATATTATATAATGTTTTATTGTTATTTAAGTATTGTTTTAGATTTTCTTTCTTTTCAATAAAGGTACGACACACAATGAACATAAGAATTAGTTTAGACAAAATACAATACAAGGATACAATAATCGGTATTAGAAACAACAAACATAAATAATTAGAGAAATGAGTAGAAATCTCCGCCTACAAAGCCTGGAACTATCTTGAATTATAATAAAGAGCTATGTACGTAAGAGATACAACACAAACGATATCAATGCGATACTAAACACCATTTTATTATATTTTATCATTTTTATGTTTTAGTGTCAAATATAGAGTATCAGTTCAATGTAATCGAATTCTCTTTCTGTGCCATTATCTAGATGAATAGGGACATTCTTGCCAATACCATCTGTTTGGAGTATTCTAAGAGTCTAAGAGTTTGACTTTCCACTCCATTCGCTTTCTTTCTAAAGATATGTCATTCTCTGTCTTCTAACTTGTCTCTTTCCCTTCTACTTCCGTCAAGGTCAATCTTGTCAAAATCCCATGCTTTGCGGAGACAGTTGACCAAGAACTAAGCTGGATGGGTTCTATTGTTTGCCATAGAGTTTCTTTCAAGTAATTTGCCTGATCAAGACATTACATATATTGATGTGTAGGTTGTCCCTTATTATTAGCAATTGCTTCGGTAAAACACATCTCTGATGCATTGATCGCGTTTTTTTCCATCTCTTATGATATTGTCCAGCTTTCACATGCATATATTAATATTGGCAGTAATTACATTGTAAGTACTCTGGTTCTTGCTGCATCGTGATCTTTGGGTTACACAAGCACCTCTCATCTTAGAAACGATGTCTTTGGCCATAGCAATCCTTCGAGAATTTCAATTATACTTTTTCCCATTCTGAAGTAATATAGCTTCCAGGTAATTAACTGTTTACTTGTTTGATTTGATTTCATGTACCAGATGTAAAGTTGGGATCTCTTCTTCTTTTGTTACAACCATAATTCAGTCTTTATAACGTTTATATATAGACCTTTTCTCACTTTCTGAGATTACTTTGTTGAGGGTTTCTTGAGGTGAATACTTTGAAGATGCTATATAATAACCGTATCGTCAGCATAACCGTATTTATAAGATGTGAATGAATAATGAGCAATATTACTTAGCAGAGGGAAACAAAAGTAACAAAATAATTTTTCATTTGTCAAATTCTAAATACGAGTTCATATATAAAGAACCCATGGTATGGAAATCTATGAATCGGTATGATTACCCGCGCAGGTAGCATTGTGAAGAAAAGAAAACATATCAGAAAATCCACAGGGCTGAAGTCAATGTGATTTCTGCTATCAAAATCTCGAATTTAATTGTCAGTGGCATTTTTTTTTTTTTTTTTTGGGTTACTTTATTCTCTCTCGCACTCCCCGAAATGGCGTGTGAATTATGCATCATCATTATTTTTTTTTTTTTTGCAGTGATGGGTTCTAATTGTTGCAAGGAGTTTCCTTTCAGTATTTGCCCTGATCAAGACATTCTCATTTGATGTGTGGCTTGTCCAACTTATTATTAGCATTCTTCGGAAAAACCACATCTCTGATGCATTGATGCGTTTTTTCCATCTCTTTTGATATTGTCCAGCTTTCACATGCATATTTCAATATTGGCAGTACATAACATTGTAATACTCTGGTTCTTGCTGCCATAGTGATCTTTGGGTTACACAAGACACCTCTCATCTTAGAAAACGTGTCTTTGGCCATAGCAATCCTTCGAGAAATTTCATTATCACTTTTTCCATCTGAAGTAATATAGCTTCCCAAGTAATTAAACTGTTTCACTTGTTTGATTTTTGTTTCATGTACCCAGATGTCACAAGTTGGGATTTCTTTCTCTTTTGTTACAACCATACATTCAGTCTTTTTACAGTTTATATATAGACCCTTTTTCTCACTTTCTGAGATTACTTTGTTGAGGGTTTCTTGAAGGTGAATCTTTGAAGATGCTATAATAACCGTATCGTCAGCATACCGTATATTATTGATGTCGAATCGAATAATGAGCAATATTACTTGCAGAGGGAAACAAAAAGTACAACATATTTCATTTGTCAAATTCTAAATACGAGTTCCTATATAAAGACCCATGGTATGGATAATCCTCTGAATCGGTATGATTACCGCGCAGGTGCATTGTGAAAGAAAGAAAAACATATCCAGAAATCCACAGGGCTGACGTCAATGTCATTTCTGCTATCAACAAATCTCGAATTTTTAATTGTCAGTGGCATTTTTTTTTTTTTGGTTACTTTTTCTCTCTTTCGACACCTCCCGAATGGCGTGTGAATTCATGCATCTATAATTTCGCAGTTTGAACATTGAAACTTTTCAACAACAAACAATCTAAAAAAGAGAAGAAGATATAAATGTGTAAAGTTCGAGAATGAATATGGATTGTCGTACAGTCTGTGTATGGAATATGGCATATGCTTTGCACACAAACTGCTGTATGCTGGCATTGTGCCTATGAGATCCTATTTGATTGTGGCACTGTCAATTGATAATATTTACACAGTTTTGTTGCTAAATTCAGGTGTTAGAGTGGATTTTGATAACAATCCTTTCGTACACAGAGGTTAATTGAGGTATTCATTCATATTATCTGCTTAGGAAAGAAGCAAAAAATGCTATGTATCGGCAGAAACTATGACGGACCTTAAGTTAATGTGTATTGGAATACAAAGGTATTTGTACAACGAGCAAGAATACAGATCTGTGTCAAAGTAGAAATGGGTATCAAGTAAACTTTTTTTTTGTTTTATAGTATGAAATTAATCACAGCCTGCTATTGTTGTGGATTTTTAAAAACAGGAATCAGGTCTTTCCACCTTCAAGTTTTTCGATCCACTTTGGTGTGTACATTTTTTGAATTGACTAGTTTTCTACAAATCAAAAATCCATTTTTCGACGCCGTCCCATGCCTTTGTGTATAGGTTTCGCAATAATGGCCATGAAATGCTCAATTTCGATTTGTTCCTCGTCGCACAAAATTTAGCATACTTTTGTTTTACGAAGCAAATTATACAGAAAAAGCACATCAGCAGGAACAATTTTGGCTTTATTTTGGTACCACAAACACACATTATTTGAAAATATTTCACACCTAAATATTTTTTTCCCGACTGTACCATTTTTTTTTACACAGACTGTATATATAAATTAGCCCCTTTTTCCAAACTTGTCAAACCCTGTTCACATTCATCAGACCTCTATTTTCAATAGTTCCATCATAGAAGGGTCCGTCCTGGTAGCTTCCATAAACTCTTCTTTTGATAGCATTCCATCGTTATTCGTGTCAGCCTTCTCGAATATGATATCTGTTCGTTTTTCTGGTGAGTGTAAAGATTCATAAAACGACAGACGATCCGCTCCTTCACCAATCATCCTATCGATCGCCTGATTATTGGAGGAGAAAACAAAAATGACAAAATAAAAATGATCGAGAGGATTAGCTGGTTATCTTTGCATGTAATCTAAATGATTATATAATATTGTGGTTTTAGTTAGCCTGCATCACCTTTTTAATTTCATAAAATCATTTTGTGATAGGAAAATACATGATGTACTTTATAGCGCTCTAAGTATACGTTGTGCTGAATTATTTCAGTCGGAGGTATAGTAGAAATTGAAGTATGAAAAGTAATTCAAATAAAATGATACAATACGATTTCAGTTTTGCACCTGAGTTTGCTATGTTTGCAGTTGTTGCTATATCAGATAAACCTAAGGTAGCAGTATATCTAAGCTCAGCTAATCAAACCGTTTTATTTAGCCAGACGGAAAATCCACCAATAAACAATCGACTCTTGGCGAACAGGGCAGGTTGTTGGAGTCATTATTTCTTTTCATATCTTTTTAATTGTTGTAATATTTTTCCTTTTCGCATAAAGTCCTGGCTTTGTGTAAATTGATATATATTATGCTTGTCCTTATATACCTGTAGAATTTCCTTCATTTCCACTTTCGAGATGAAACCGTTTCGATCTACATCAAAAAGATTGAATATCCAGCTGAGTTTATCTGAAGCAGACCCCTTCATCAAAATACTCATGCCGCACATCAACTCTCTGAAGTCAATCGTGCCGTTCCGATCATTGTCGAACGTCCGAAACACGTGTTCGGTAAACTTCGTGGGATCACCTTTCGGGAAGAATTTACTATAGACACGTTGAAAGTCTGGACGAGATAGACTACCTTTAGGGCAATCTATAGAGAGAGAGAAAGAGAGAGAGAGAGAGAGAGAGAAAGAGAGAGACAGACAGACAGAGAGAGAGAGAGAGAGAGAGAGAGAGAGAGAGAGAGAGAGAGTAGAAATTATAATTCATATAGTGGATTATTCTTCATATTTGTCTGTAGTTTGAATATCATAAAAAAATTAAGGGGCCAACGAGGAAATGTAGCTTTTAGACTTTAGAATGTGCCAATGTGTGATGCCATATTTGACAAGAAATAACATTGAAAATTAAAAAAAAACAAAAAAAACAAAAAAAAAACATAATGCCAGATTTTCTAGATAAACAACGTATCGTACTCTGTAAAAAGAAAAAAGAAAAACAAAACAAAACAAAAACAAAACCAAAGCAAAATAAACTTCAATTAACAATTAACAATTATTTACCTACCTTTTTTAAAATCTTTGTACCATTGTTGCAATTCCTCCTCACTAAAAGCTGTTTGTTTTCTGAGATCTGATAGAACCCGTGTGTTCAGTGACTGATTCGATGATTTGTTACCCATTGTTCTACAAAGTGATCGCTATCAAAATTTATTTTCGTAAATATATATATATATATTTCTTTCTTATCTTATCAAAAATATTCGTTTCTCTTTCTCCTTTTCACGATTGTAATTCACGAATGACGATCGGCGTTTTTTACATCATGTATTCCTGTACAAGTTTCACTTGGGTTGATGCGTATATTGTCATAACTTGTAACAATATTATTCCTCTGAAGCCTTTCAGTTGTATTCCTTACAATCGTTTTCCATTTAGCCTTGTTCTCTCCTATAATGAGTTTGTTGAAGTTCTACGAAACAAGCAGCAAGTCATCACATTTATGAATAATTAACAAAAGATGAGAGCAAACCAACGAACAAACAAATCATTCATCTGCACATAGTCGTTTGTTGTTGTTTTTTAATCTCTGATAGATTAGCATACTGTTAATGATTCTGCCTATATGTTTAATATATTTAACCAAAAATTTGTTGTTGCTTTGAAATAAAAATTCCGCAATTCTTATCGTATTCTGGTATAGCTCCTGAGCCCTGCACACTGTCCAGTACATACTCCGGCAGTTTAACCCGATTGAATGATTATTAAGACTTGTATTTCGATGCAATCCGTCAAATTACTTGGATTATGCTTTGCGGAAATAATAATGATCGCCTTTCGTCTGTTAGATTAAAAGCTGATAACAAGTTGAAAATCATTTCAGAACATAATAGAGGGAAGCACATGAATGAACTTATGAATGCGGAAATACAGAACAATAATATCGTGAATCTGACAATGGCTGGTGAGCCCTGAAAAGCGGGGGAGTTGAATAATTATATCCGTTAGGGTGTTGAAAGCCTTTGAATTTGACGATAATTCGATTTCAAGTTCTATTCAACATGTTCATCAGTGCAAGTTCACCATAATATTGTTCCACTTTATCTCTTGATAACTCTTTTCTCAATTTCTACTTGTATAAGCCTGGTATACCTTAACAATAGTTTCCTCGGGGTTTCCCCTTAATATCTAATAAATTTTCTTTTCACAAATTATTTTCTTTAAATCAACTTCATCTAAAATATTTCCATTTTTATTACCCCCCCCCTCCCTCTCTCTCTCTCCCTCTATTTATCCCTCTCTCTCTCTCTCTCTCTCTCTCAAACACACACACACACACACACACACACACACACACACACACACACACACACACACACACACACTCTCTCTCACACACATCCACACCCCCACACACTTTTTCCCCTGTCGCTTAATGTACATCATTCTCCCTATTTGCCTGTTATGAAAATACTTAAAAATGGTTAAATTTCTTATATGTTTTTTTACACAAGGTTCATTTATTTTTCTTGACAAAGAATAAATTAAGAAATCAATTAAACATTCATTTATAGTTCTATTTCAATTTTCCACCACCGCATTTCTATCATAACCATTTTAACGTTTTAACAATACATTCAAATAAATCTTAGAATAATTAGTCATTTAACATTTTCAAGAATACTTAAGATCTGTCCCTCAATTATTTTGCTAACTACATGTATGATCATGTATTTTGGTGCATGCTATTTTTGGATGGTCTATCTATGTTAAATAATCAAATACAACTTGTGTATAAACTATACAAATAAAAAACCTGCTAAAGAATTTACAATATCGGACTGGATATCAGATGGAGAGCAATTTCATCTTGCTCTTGATGAAATCTCTTCCTCTGGTTAAGGAAACGAGCTTGTCTATATCTTTCTTTCTCACTCCCCTATGTCTTGTCCATTCGCTTCCTATCTCTTTTGTATTTAAAGATATTATTTCATTGTACAAACAGGGCCTATATGTTATAGCCTAGCTGTATTGTTTATATGGTCGATTCCAGACTGAATATAAATCGTTGTTCTATTGTGATGTTGTTAATTTTATATCATTTTCGATATTATGCACTTCGAGATTTTATTGTACATTGTATGTTTGCTTGTATGTTGGAAAATAAATAAACTGAAACTGAAAACTGAAACTGAAACTTGAGTACTAGTAGTTAAAGGAAAATGAAAGGCTAGAGCAAAAACCCCTTAATAAGTCGAGCCATACTCCACTTTACTAAATAAAACTTAAATGAAGAAAATCCGTTGACTACATCCGAAGATATTGCCAACTCAAACTTCAACTCAACTTGATTTTGAGATTACCGCGGAAGATGCCATCTTGCCGATATTTGCATATTTCTCCCATGGTCCTCTGCGATATTTGACGTCACTGACGAACAACTCGCACGATCGACTAACAAGCTCAGCTAGCTGATCGCCCAGCCAGCGCGCGCGTTTTGTGTGTTTGTTTACGTGCAGTCGGTTCCGCAAGATGGTGTACTGTCAAGCATTTGGCTGTCGGAATCGGTCCGATAAAGGCGCAAAATATAGGTTTTTTTCGGTTTCCCGACCCACAATAGAGGCCTGAGATATCTGAAAAATAGAAATACTAAGCAAAGTAGTCTGCTGCAATTTTACAATAAAAGAAGCAAAAGGACACAATCAGATTGATAAAGTTGAATGTTTCTCCGATGTGCGTTGTTGTACTTGGCGTTTGATGAAAGCAAGGCGGCACTACGCGTCGTCGAGCAGCCAGTGTTACGCGACGCTGGACCAGAGACACGATCGCTCCCGATACCAGCCCGGCGGCTTGCGACAGGGCGCGGTAGCACCGGTGAAAAGCAGCTTTGGGCTACGCTTTCTGAAAATGCGCACGATACTGCGTCAGTTATTGTTGAATTGATGGATCGTAACATTTAGGCGTTGATTTTATAAGTTTGAATAGAAACAAATATAATAGTTAAACATGATATAATATTCAATTATTCAATAGTCTCTTTATATTTTTTTTTTTTTTTTTTATTTATAACTTATATATTGGTGATTCGGAAATAAAATCGTCATTAGTGTATGATAGGGAGGAGGTATGATCAGTGTGTAAAAACATAGCTGAGTGGGTTGTTCAATGACGTCACAGTTTTGCTCCAGCCAGCCAACATGCGACCTCCGCTTAGCGATGTCTAACCAACGTTAACCCAACTTGGGGCATGGTTCTCCTTCCTTGGAGATCAGATTTTGGTGGTGATGCTCTTATTTTGACTGTCATATATGAAAGATTGTTACCATGGGGTTGTAGCTTCAGAGTTCATTTTCCTTAAGGACTTGAGGTGTGGCCTATACAAAGCTGCTTTTCGTTGAGGGCTATAAGTATAATTCAGTAGCCTCCCACACTCATTTTGTTGAGGTGGTACATTTTTATGGAACGTTCTCTACATTAAATTGATACAACTTGTGGTATCTCATTTGCATAGCATGAGTTTGAGACTAGCTTGAGACTAGTTTTGAGTTTCGGTGAGTCTTTATCCGCATCATCTCATAGTCGCGGGATATCGAATATTCTGAGATTGGTCGTCCTTAATGTCCCGCGAAGAATACTCCTTTATTTTCTTTGCAAATTTCTGAATTTCTTGATCATTTGGAAGCGGCGTCAGTCAGTGAGCGAGAGCCTATTTATCCCCATCTCTGTCACGTTTCTGAAAAATCTTTTCAAGTTTTATTCTCGGAGTTGTTCATCTAAGGTTTCATTGACATTTTCTCCAACCATCCGATAAAAGCGACTAAACACAAAGAAGCGGGAATAGCCAACAAAAATATGATTACATTACGATCATGAGTTAAAACTTCACATTTTAAATGTCGTGAATATAGTGACAAAGTTTTGATAACGACTGAGATGTCTTAAATATTAAACGAAAAATGACAACCTCCTTTGTTTATATCATCGAATCACAAATCATTACAACATGACTAACTATAAAGTTCATGACGATATTGACTGATTGTAGTATAAATTTGGTTAAAACTTTATATTTAAATTTCCAGTTTCAATTTTTCACAAACAAAGAATAAAGGTGAAATATTTAATTATATTTCATCCATTCTATTCTTAGAAAGCTTAAACAAATTCCGAAGATCCTTCTTTGAAAATTTCACTGTTACACCACAATAAATTATTCATTTTGTGGTTAAAGGACGGTCGGAAATTAATAAATAATAAAAAAAAAAAGTGATCGGTGATATATAGCCTACCTGAAGTATCTGCATCTCGGGTCTTGAAATGAATCCATCCTTGTTAATATCGTACATACTGAAGATCCAACCTAGTTTCTGTTCAGTCGTACCTCGAGCAAGCACACTCATCCCGCACATGAACTCTCGGAAAGAGATCGAACCATCCCGATTGCTGTCGAAGGTATGGAATACGTGTTCGGTAAACTTCGTAGCATCACCCGAAGGAAAGTATTGGGCGTACACTTTGGCGAAGTCGGCTTTCGTTAGGTAATCCTTGGAGCTAGCTGTTTGGACAGAGAAATGCAGACACATTATTGTATACAGAGGAATTAGAGATATAAAGAGAGACGGGGAGGGTGGAACAGGGGCAAAGAGTGTGGGAGTGGAAGAGGGGAAGAGAAAGAGAAAAAAATATATAACATTAAGGTCGTATCTCACGTCGCGGAGATGCCTCGGATACGTCTCCGAGACGTCTCCAAGACAGAAAATATAGATATAAACATGTTCGATTTTCCCTCAACTCCAGAGACGCCGCGGAGACTCCTGCAGGAGATGTCTCCGTCACAAAACCGTCTGATGGAATGAATGGGATACCATCATTAATAATTGGTATCTGGTACCCTAAGGGTGGTATCTCACTTCGCGGAGACGTCTCCGCGACAGAATAGAAAATTTCGTCTCCGCGACGAATAAAAAGTATTAGAGACGTCTCCAATATCGCAAAGACGTTGAGTCTATAATTCATATCACTCTGGTTTCAAAGAATAACAAATCTCTAACATATACTATGTGACGTCCATGTTAAGCATTATTGGTTCACAATGACGTGAAAACGTAAAACGTAAAAATATAAAGTAAGAAGCTTTTTTTCTTCTTCTTTTGTACAGAAGGTGGAACTACACTCTAAAAACTGAAGTGCTAATTTCTGGGTGCTCGTATAGTGACTGCACTTGAAGTGCTGTTTTAGCACTTACCCAACAAAAAAATGTTCAATGTCGGTATGGGATTCGAACCGGGTTCCACCCAGACATGGAAGAGTACCGTTGACGTTACCAATAGACCAACGGAGATCTTGCTAACTGGCTTAAATTATGACAGCATAGTAGATGATTATGGCAAATTTGAAGAAGGTTCATCATGCAACAATATGATCTGCTAGTAATCGTGAGATGTGTATTGGTCTAACGTGCTCGTCAGCGCTTCTCATGCAGGGGACCCAGGTTCGAATCCCAACGGAGTCACGCCGTTTTTGCCCATTTTTTTCTGAAAGTTCAGCTCACGTCAAAGTGCTAAAACAGCTCTTTGAGTGCATTCACTATGCAAGCTCTGAAAAAGTGCTGATTTCAGCCTCGGAAGAGCTAAAAATAGCACTTCAGTTTTTAGAGTGTATATGTTACGAATCGTTTGCGCATAAAACAGACCTTCCGTACTATAATTTTTTTCTCGCTTTCCTGTGGAGGGAAAAATGAAGAAGAAAAAAATCTTATAATACCTTTCTTGAAATCTGTGTACCATTGTCGGAGCTCTTCCTCTGTAAATTCAGTCTGTTTGCGCAAATCTGAGATAGCCTCTGGTTTCAAGTCGTTACTAGGTTTGTTTCCCATCTCTTCACGTCTTTTTTTTTTTTTTTTTTTTTTTATGTCACTTGCTGTTGACGTTGAGGTTTATTTCAATGCTGACGTTGCAGATGACGTTGCTGTTGACGTTGCTGTTGATGTTGCTGTTAACTTGGATGCTGTCGCTCCTGTTGACGTTGCTGTTGACGGTGCTGTTACAATAACTTGGATGCTGACGTTGATATTGGCGTTGCTCTTGACGTTTCTGTTACAGTAGCCTGGATGCTGGTTGACAATGACGTTGCTGTTGAAGTTGCTTTAAATGTTCCTGTTGGGTTTGTTTTTTGGTTATCATCAAAATACTTTTTTTTTTGCGATAATGGCTACAACAAAGTTACAAGTTTACATTTGTCCCCATGTGCTGTAGAGAAATAGGAGATAAAAGAGGTCATCATTACTTATTTACCAAACGCAATTAATGATTTGTGAAAGGAGAGTTTATTTCGTTAGTATAACGGCTCTCAGTCCCATTGTGGTTAGTAATTCAAAGATAAACCTATATTTGTAAAGTACGCTTTGTGGTATAAATTCGATAAATCAAGCATTGCCCAACTAAACGAAAAGTGTTTCCTGAATAAAATGTTGAATTTGTTATATGCTTGTGCTGGTTTCGGTATAATATAGGTCTATATCCTGTCCAAAACTCGCATTGAAATAATACTAGTCTTCAAAAACAGATTTTTGATTAAAATACGGAAGAGATGATAATTTCTTTTTGGCTCACAAACACAAAACAAAACAACAAAACAAAACAAAACAAAAAATCACCACACGCCAAAAGCATCGCCAAACACATGTATTATAGTACACAGTACTGATAGTACAACCATCATGACCATGATGGCAAATGGTTTAAGTAAACCCAATTATAAATTGTGTACCGTTAAAATAACTGTATAAGCCTATGATTAATCAATTAATTGATTACCATATAACACAATAATTATATTAGTGTGTGAATTTGACCATGTGCTACTACATTTAGAGCAAGGGTGTTGATTCTTTTTTCTTGATTAGATCAATTGTAATTGTGATTAATTACCCTGCAGTGCTAATACAGTACTGTTCGTCTTAAAGGTGGAATATTTTTTTTCTGGCTCAAGCGAAATTGTGTTGCTCGTTATTAATTTCTTGAATGTGTTTGTCACCGCTTTCACTTTCTGGGATCCTGGGTATATCTTGGACGTTCCCTCAACCCTTCCCGGGGATTTTTCTTCAAAAAAGTTTGTCACCCCCAGAAGATGGCCATTTTCGTCATTTTTTTTTCTTATTTTTGGGGCCCTTTTTTTGTTCACGCGACCCACCAAGGCCCCCTCAGTCCTACCCCAAGGAAACACGTCTTAGGTGGAGATTGGTTATTGTTCTTTGAATTAAATCTAGATTTATGGTTACAGGCCCGACTCTTTTGTCTAGGGGAGGGATCAAAATTTATTTTGATTGGGGTTCAACATACATTTTATTTATTTTACACCATGAAAATTTCTATCTTTCCTAAATTGCATTGTAAAATCTCAACCAAACATAAATCAAAATAAAATATTATCAATAATGACTATTCACAGCCTTGTCATCAAGGCTAAACAAAATTTAAGGGGAAAATGATGATATTTGAAGGTTAAAGGTGGTTTTTTATTTCTTTTGTTTTCAGCATAAAGATGGAATAAAATATTCCGAATTTTCACCAATCTCGTTTTTTACGTCAACCCCTCCCCTAGACAAGAGACCTTAGCCTGTCCCCAGAAATATAGATTTAACTTAAAGAACAATATAAAACAGTACACCTCAGTCGCGTTTCCTGGGGGTAGGACTGAGGGGGGCTTGATCGGCCGGGAAAACAAAAAGGGGCCCCAAAATGAAAACAAAAACGACAAAAATGTGCATCACGGGGGTTGAAATTTTTTTTTTGGAAAATGGTCCACGTGAAGGGTTGGGAGAATGTGCAAGATATAGCCAGGGTCCCAAAAAGTAAAAGCAGGGACAAACATATTAAAGAAGTTAAAGTCAGAGCAAAATCATGTCGCTATAGCGGTAAAAAAATATTCCACCTTTATGACGGACAGTGTAATTCAAGACTCAGCTTTACTGACCCATAATGAATATGTGTCGTGCGTATTGCCATGATTTCGGTAAGCTCTTACTTTAAGTTTAATTTATTTCACCTTTAAACTCTATTATCTTTTTCATTTGATAAAGGTGCAATACTATTTGTTAAGTACATAGTTTATATGATTAAAATGTCGATAAATGTCTACATTGTAGCCATGCTTAAAAGAAAAAGAACAAAATAAACCAAATATATTAATTAGTTCCTTGCATGACTAATACTGCGTAACTTTTGTAAAATGTTTTGTGACTTGCTTTATAACAGTGAAAAGTATAGTTTTTAATTCTCCCATGACATATTATTTCACACTTATACAGTCATGTAGCCTAGACCCATACATTAACTATTTTATGGACCTTAAAGTAGATCATAATATGGAGATTGAGGTCCTCGAATATGTAGGCCTATATTATGCGCATGTTTAGTATAGGCTATATTGCTTCTCCTCTGTATACCACACTGTAAAAAAAAATAATACAGCAAAGTGATGTCAGCAGAGTCGCCGTACAAAAATGTAATTTAAAATAACAGTTTTGCTGTAAATTTCTCCTCTAATAATTAATGAAAGAGAAGGAAAAAAATCATTTTAGAGTTTCTGTAGCTTACAAATTTGGTTAAAATGGAACAAATTGTGTTACTGCCTGATGTAATATTTTGTATTTCTCGACTTAATTATTGGCAGAGAGAAATTTACACAAAACTGTTTTTTAAATTACATTTTTTTATGGCGACTCTGCTGACAGCAGATTTGCTGTAAAACTACAATTATTTTACAGTGGCAGATACTTTTTCAAATACTTCGCAACGGAGGACACTTAAATATTAGTAGGGCATTTATAAGGCTTTAGGATATATTATTGGATCTATCACGATTATTTATAGGTGGCATCATTCACGTTATACACTGTTCGTCATTAAGGTGGAATATTTTTTTCTGGCTCAAGCAACATATGTTGCTGCCGGCTTTAATTTATTGAATGTTTTGTCACCGCTTTCACTTTCCGGGATCCTGGCAATATATAGGACAGTTCCCTCAACCTTCCGGGGATTTTTCTTCCAAAAAGTTTTCACCCCCCGAAGATGGCCATTTTCGTCATTTTTTCTTATTTTGGGGCCGTTTTGTTTACGCGACCCACCAAGCCCCCCTCAGGCCTACGCCAAGGAAACACGTCTGAGGTGTAAAGTTGTTATTGTCTTTAAGTTAAATCTAGTTTCTGTAGGTGAGGCTCGACTCTTTTGCCTAGGGAGGGGTCAAAATTTCTTTTGATTGGGGTTCAACATTGATTTTATTCAATTTTTTCATCTTCATTTCTTCATGATCTTCCCTAATTGTATTGTAAAATCTCAGGCAAGATAAATCAAAAGAAATATTATCTATAGTTCCATTTACAACCTTGTCATCAAGCTGAAACAAATTAAGGGGAAAATGATTCTCAAGAGGGAACAGGATTACTCAGACTGATCAGACTGCATAGACCAATTATAACATTCACAAGTTTAGTGTTTTGCTTCAAACATCAAAGACTTTGGCACAAAGGCCTAGGGTAACTATTTACACCAGCGTGAACCTATGCCGCACACAAATGATACCTAATGAATCCTATGTGAAGATACCCTTTTAAGACATATATGATATATGATATATATTTATATTCTATTTCATGGGCAGTAAATCTTCAAAATTACAATTTTTTTGTGTTTAGTTTTTCAAGACTCACTTGGTATACAAACAACGGTCTTTTAATGATAATTAAAGTATCTTACCTTTCGACTCGATCGATGACTTTGATCATACACCCTTTCCCAGCGTGCATGCGTAATTTACAACGTGATTCAAAATGGCATAAAAATTTAAATCGTTTGGTACGAGGGATTTCCTCTAAAATTGAACTAATTCAATTAACAATACATGTATAATGTCTGTCTGCAGTAGAGTACTCAATGCTCTTTTGAACTCACACGCCCGTATACAATAAGCAACCATTATAAGTGTAGTGTTGATCATCAATGGACCGTGATTGTGGTTCAGTAGTATAGTCTAGACATATTTTGTATTATCCGTGGGCATTTTTCTGCTTGTGAAATCTACTAGAAAATTTTTTTTTTTTTTGTTCAAATGTCATTTTAGTGACTGATATGTACCATGATTTGGAATGATTGTGTAGAGGATGGTTACGAAACTTGGCATTGATATGCCGGTGACGATGGGTTTGTTGCATTATCTTTTGGGAAAAAGAAGAGGTCTTGGAACAAGACTCGATGTGTGAATACTTTCGAGGTCCCACCGTGCATGTACTTGCGTATAATTGTTTGAAACTGTGAAAATGAACCGAGCGTAAGTAATTGAAATGTAATATTTTGCACCAATATATCGATAGCATTTATGTATAATATTGGAAAAATTAAACGTAAGGTGCAATTATCCCTCCCCCCCCAAAAAAAAAAAAAAAAAATAATAATTAAATAATATATTATATATATATATATATATATATAATATATATATAATATATATATATATATATATATAGTAATAGTGGTAGAAAAATACGCGTCGTCATTGGATAGATCGGTACCTGAACGTGACTACATTCAAAAGTTATATTGTACAGTCTGTGTCAAATAAAATGGTTACAGTTGGAAAACATTTTTTTATAGTATGAAGATTAATAATAACGTGGTATTGTTTGGTATTTTCATAAAGCAGGAATATCAGACTTTCTTCTGCAATTTTTTTCATCACATTTGGGACGCAGCATTTTTTGAGATATGACTAGTTTTCTATAAGCAAGAAAATCCATTTTTTCGCACGCTGCCATGCCTTTGTAAATTCGGCGCTCCCAGAACAATAGACGAGCGGTAATTTCGATTTGTTCCTCATCGCCAATACTTAGCATACTTTTGTTTTACGAAAGCAATATTATATACAGGACATAAGCCGTCATCAGCAAGAAAAATCTTTTTGGCTTTAATTTAATTTGATACCACAAAACACCACATTATATGAAAATATTTCACACCGAAATGATTTTTTTTCCGCGATTGTACCATTTTTTTTTACACAGACTTGTACATATGTACAATATAACTTTCGGTTTTTGTAGGGTAAAGCCCGTGTTAATATGATGGAGAGTATCGATTCTATCGATTGCCTTGTTGAGCGAGCGCGTAATAACAGTAAAATGTTGCGTGCAACAGCTTATAACAATGGATACGCGGAACAACAAAAATACGTCACAATAGCCTAATCTGCACCAAATATTGGCAAAGATAAAACAGATAAGGCAAGGGCAAAGATCTAGGGGTCTATTTACTATAATAAATAGTGAACGCTCCATCTTGCAACATTACTGGAACTATATGAACTCCAAATACTAAATTATCCCTCGTCAGATCTATTCACTCGGCCTGCGGCCTCGGAAGAAACAAATCTGCACTCGGGATAAAGTTAGTATTTGTCGATCCTATAATCCAGTATATTGGCGCGATAGATTGTACATTCTATTATTATTATAAATATATAGTAATAATAATTATATTAGCTAGATATATAGCATTATAATATTATTAAGTTATACTTAAATTGATCCATATGAATATCTTAATGTATGTATGTATATATACCCCATTCATTCCGTCAGCTCACTCATTCAGTCCTAACTACTTTCGCGATATCGTACTCAAACTTTAATTTTTTCTTAAATTATGTCACAAATGATCTTTCCCTATTTCATTTCTTCATAATGAATAATTTTCTTCATCTCCTTCGAATTTAACTGCATCATTCAATTATGAAGATTCTTGCAGTATTTCGGGAGGGACTAAGTCGATATCCCCCTTCTCTTAACCATAATAACAATAGCCATATTTTCACATAATTATCATAGGCTATGTCTGAGTGATAATAACGTCCTACTCATACGCCATAATTTTCACGAAATTTCAAAGTAAATACTCAGAATGGCTTTCAAAAGAACATGGCAAGGAAAAAAAAACAACAAAGGGTCTGTATGGTTCAGCCTTGGACCAAACAGAAGCACGTAGATACATGATTTTTGAGGTGTATTGTTGTACTGTTGAATTTGACAATGTGCCTTTGTTAACAATATATACTATCGAGCCTTTTTTCCCTCCAAGGATGCCCTTCCAGCGAACTAAACGCGCTTCTCAGATTGGGACATTTAAGTTTAAAGTCAAAGTTAAATATGGAAGGGATCCGACACCCCCCCCCCCCCCCCCCCCCCACCCCCCACTCAAGCGGCCAACCATATGCTTGTTCCTGATTCTCCGGAAAAGGTATATATATTTTAGGGGCTAAGGTAGGGGGAAAATCCCAAGAAATCATTTAAATAGGGGTCTTTTAGCATTTTTACAACGACCTATTTTTAATTAGGGGTAGTTTATCAATTTTTCTTTATGACAAATCCTGAAATAGGGTCCCAAATAAGGTAAAAAAATACAAATAAAATGTGTAAAGGGGGTAATTTTTCTGGCTGCCCATCCAAAAGCCTGAAATAGGGGGTAACTTTGACATGGCTTCCACTATATACTGATCTGCTGATAGGGGGTATCTTTAAAAATCAAGAATGAGCATACGTGTATGATTGACCCCCTGAGCTGAGGGAGGGGGATCAGGGGGGCATTTCATCAAAGGACTTGTCGGACGTTTTATCCGACAAACTGTTAAAAGCTACTGAAATGCTTGCATCTGATTGGTTGAGAGCAAATATGTCGGATAAAATGTCCGACAAGTCCTTTGATGAAACGCCCCCCGATTAGTTAACTTCGTTCAGAATTTAAATTCTAAAAGATTCTTAATTTCTTCCAGCTATACATTATAATCATAATTTAAAACCTTTAGGTCAGTAAAACCAGTGAAACCCTATGTTTTAAAAAGTAAAATAAAAACAAAATGACAAGAAATGCTTAAGATAGTTTATGTTTTGTTTTAATTAGGGCCTACCATTGCCATTATGATAAGCAAACATTCTACCAGTTATTATTATTTTTTAGGGGGAATTTGTTTTCTACCTTGTATAATTCTACTCGTAACTATACAAACGGTCAGGCCACAGATTTGTGTTTGAGTGAACTAAAGGTAATATTCCGTGTACAACTTGATACAAAAATTATTTTTAAAAAGGAAACATGTAAAAACTAAGCAACAATTCAAACAAAAAAGTGTGTTTGATTGAAAAACCATTCAAAATAGGTAAGCAATTGAAAATGAGATACTTATAAAAAAAAAATAATTAAAGGCAATACATTGTATTGTACATTTTAAAAACACTGAGGAATTTCTTCTTTATTCACAGAAAATAATTACATACTGTACCATATACATGTAGGCCTATATTACATGTATGTGAATGTTGTCCTACGAAAATAAGTAATTTTTATCTCATAATCACAGAATTAATATTTATCTTTATGTTGTAGGCCTATTAGTTCTGTAGGGCTATGTTGAAGGTAAAATAAATGTACAACAATGAAGGTCTATATTGAAATTATCAAATGTTTGAATTAGTTCAAAATGGCAACATTATACTAGAGATTCAGTACATAGCTATATTCTCATGCTTCAACACACTCATACACAATTTATACCAAACGCCCTCTACTAAGAAAGTATTCAAAGGTATTTTTGCCATCAATACTCATCAACAACTTTGCGCTTTGTCAACGTCAAAACCGGTTGTGAAGATGCAGATTTAACGAGGCAATAGGCATATCCCCTAAACCCCAAATTTTGAAGGAAAAAAAGTACGTAATACTGACAATTAGGGGCTTCCCTCCCCCTAATTGGGAAAACATTTGGGGTATGAGCGACCCAAGTGAAACGACTTCCCCATCAATGCATGCACTGGCGGATCCAGGCGGGGGCGCAGGGGACGCGCCCCCCTATAATTTGAAAACTGCTCTTTGACTGTACATGTTAAAATCCGAAAAATTCGACGGCGCCCCCTCCCCCCCCCCCTATCCTGAAATCCTGTATCCGTCACTGACATGGATGGAATTGGTTTTTGTTCAAATTATTGTAATTCTTACAATCCGCTCCAACGAGATGAATATGACTGATTGGTTTTACTGAGCACTAGATATTCAGGGACTGTGTAGCGTTTCGAAAGTGGAGGGGCCGAATTTTTTAAAATTTTTAATTAATTAATTTTTTTTTAAAGGGGGAGGGGGGCTGAACAGGCTAAAAATCACAAATTTATGCTCATTTTTGCGTTTTGGTAAATGTTTGCAAAAAAAAAAAAAAAAAAAAAAAAAAAAAAAAATGGGGGCTGAAGCAACTCCCAGCCCCCCCCCCCCTTCCCGGTTCCGCGGCCCCTGATATTGAACTGTCAAAAGCCCAAGAAAAGTTTACACCTACACTGTCCGTCATAAAGGTGGAATATTTTTGCTCTGACTTTAATTTCTTGAATATGTTTGTCCCTGCATTTACTTTTTTGGACCCTGGCTATATCTTGGACATTCTCCCAACCCTTCACGTGGACCTTTTTCAAAAAAAGTTTTGTCAACCCCCGTGATGCCCATTTTTGTCATTTTTTCTCATTTTGGGGCCCCTTTTTGTTTTCCCGGCCGATCAAGCCCCCCTCAGTCCTACCCCCAGGAAACACGACTGAGGTGTACTGTTTTATATTGTTCTTTAAGTAAAATCTATATTTCTGGGGACAGGCTTAGGTCTTTTGTCTAGGGGAGGGGTGAAGTAAAAAACGAGATTGGTGAAAATTCGGAATATTTTATTTCATCTTTATGCTGAAAACAAAAGAAATGAAAAACCACCTTTAACCCTTAAATATCATCATTTTCCCCCTAAATTTTGTTTAGCCTTGATGACAAGGCTGTAAACAGTCATTATTGATAATATTTTATTTTGATTTATGTTTGGTTGAGATTTTACAATACAATTTAGGGAAGATAGAATTTCCATAGATTTCCATGGTGTAAAAATGGTGTAAAAATGAATAAAATGAATGTTGAACCCCAATAAAAAATAAATTTTGACCCCTCCCCTAGACAAAAGAGACGAGCCTGTAACCATAAATCTAGATTTAATTTAAAGAACAATAACAAATCTCCACCTCAGACGTGTTTCCTTGGGGTAGGACTGAGGGGGCCTTGGTGGGTCGCGTGAACATAAAAGGGCCCCAAAAATAAGAAAAAATGACGAAAATGGCCATCTTCTGGGGGTGACAAACTTTTTTGAAGAAAAATCCCCGGGAAGGGTTGAGGGAACGTCCAAGATATACCCAGGATCCCAGAAAGTGAAAGCTGTGACAAACACATTAAGGAAATTAATAACGGAACAACATAATGTCGCTTGAGCCAGAAAAAATTTTTCCACCTTAATGACGAACAGTGTACATTCCCTTTTCCTTGAGAGCCATATCGGCTTTATTAATCCTAACAAACAGTCCCATTGTTTATACATTTTTCTTAGCGCTGTGATCTTAAGGTGATATCTCTAGAGGGTTATCAATACCACCATCCCCTGCTTGAGAATCTCTTGACTCCTTCCTGATCCCATTCACTGTGTATATCACCGATGGTTTGGATGTCTCATCATTGACTATCTTCTCCTCATCATCCTCCTCATCCACTCTAAGCATCTCATCACACCGCGCCTTACAGAGCAAGTACCGTGAGAGGGAGTAGACTAGGGTTGCGACCACGCCTTCGATCAGGGTGACGAGAACGTTGACGAGCATGACTCGGGCGATGAGGTCCGCCTCGGGCTGAGGGTAGAAGAGACCGATGATCGTCCGACCGAGGAGAGCGTTCTGAATGCCAGTCTCAAGCGCGATGGTCAGGGAGGTGCGGATATCACGAGCGAAGATACGAGCGAATGAGAGACCGAAGAACGCTCCGAATGCTGGGGTGATGATCGCTACTGCCCATATCTGACAGGAAAAAATCATTCAAATCGTAGTGTTATTGTAAGGCGATAAAACACAACGCCGCAATTTTAAGATTCTTACAAAACTTGTCAATGATTACCAAGGGCGCCAATATGAACAATTAAAGGGAACCATAGAGAGAGACGAAAATTGCGGCTGTTTGGTCTAAATTTTCTAAATTACAACTAAAAAGAATGTTGGCGGAATTTCGTTTCTAATTTTTTTGTTTTTTGTTTTGTTTAAGCAAACAAACCCAATAACCCCGTATATCAAAGAAATTATTTCACATTTCACAGATGTGAAAAATAATACACTGAAAATATTTCCGAGAACAAAAGTGAGGGAGCGGAGCGATGACAATTCAAATCTAATTCTAAAAATCTGATTGAGCGCCTAGTTCATGGAAACCATGCATGCTACACGTACATAGTACAATTTATAGGATAGATTTTCAAGAACATAGCCCTTTATTACAAAAATTGATCAACTCCGATTAATTAAGCTAATGTTGCATTGTGGATGGTTGCCTTACAAAGCAACACATGTCTTGTTGTAACCATATTATGGTTGACCGAACTGTAAAAGGCTCTGATTGTGATATCATTGTAAAATAGAGTTTAGTTTAATTTTCATATATATAGATATTACATGTAAATGTACGGCATATACCTCTATTGGGGACGTGGTAAAAGCATATAAGTCTGCTGGGACGGCCATTGATATTCCTATTATAATCAGCAATGTACCAATAGGTTTCATTACTTTGAGACAGAAAGTTCCAAACCTGGAAGAAAGAAAGAACAAACAAACAAACGCTATAGAAAAATGCTGGTGATATCGGCAGTTCTTTTCCTTGTTTATCTCTTTAATTCTTCTTCAAGAAAAAGATTGTCACTGCGTTGACTGTGGATCCGTAGGTTGTTGGTTGGTTGATTGGGATTTGACAGAAGTGTCTTAATTAAATACTATTATATGTGCCTGGGACCGACCTTTAACCTCACCATCCGCAAAAAAAAAAAAAAAAATGTCACCGGGATTCGAACCTGAGTTCGACCATTACATGCATTCTTTTTGTAGGCTAATGCAGAATGCCTTCAATGAACGTTACCGCTCAACCAACTATTTCGTAACACTAGTCATGATAATCATTTGCAGTAGATGTACAACTGTGTGTCCGATCTATAGTACATTTCTTGATAATCACTTTTCTCCGATCTCCTGGAGATATATATTTATTCCATTCATTAGGATAACAAAATGGTAATAATTATGATACAGAATGTTTCATAAAATATTATACTTGTAACCGACTGCATGGTTTTTGTTTTCAAAATTAACAAAAATATGACGCTTACTTTGGAAATTTATAAGACAATCCGATCCCAATGAAACATGGCACGACGAGTAAGGCCAACTGCTGAGCCATCTCCCCGTACGGTGTCTGTAGCCTTCCATTTCCGCCTGTGAATGGGGTCGCGTAGATGAGGAGATTGAGAGGCATCATCCCCATTGCAATGACGGAAGAGAAGAAGGTCATCGTTAAGCTGAGAACGAAATCGACATCGAGGAGGACGCTGAAGACGTTGCTGAGCCAACCACCAGGGCAGGTGCCCACGATGATGATGCCTAGCGCAGTGGTTGGGTTGTCACCTTTTGGAGATAAGATCATAATGATTTTCATTTTTTTTTGCTTTCGTTGATAATGGTGGTTGAAATAATAGTCCCAATAGCAAGTCATTTCAAAATAATATTTTTGCAATGATGGCTGTTCATTGCTTGAAAAGGGGACATGTGGCAATTCTTATAAATAGTAAAATACCTATAGCTGTTTTTGACCTGGGTTAAATTTGATTGTTCATTATTTTCCCAAAAGCTTGTATAATAATTATTACAATCATAATTATTACAATAAATTACAGTAATTTACATCATATATTTCTGTATTTCCTTTTAAAACAGAATGATGCGATGGACCACTGATATTTTTAATACTTTAATTCTGTTAAATGTTAATACTTTTTTGCGACGGGGAAAAGTAAATATTTGTGCTAACCATTTACAACATGTAATATTTCATATATTTCTATGTCATATAATAATATGCCTTCTGTTTGTCATGAAAGTTATCATTGGAAATAAATAAATCAAATCAAATCGATCAAATATGAGGAAACCGTTACTAACCTGCTGCTATCTTGGCGATGAAAAACGTCATAGCAGGCATGACGATGAACTGACAGAAGATACCAATAAGTACACCCCAAGGTCTCCTTACTCTCGCCCAGATGACCTGCATGTCCATGGTACCACCCATGGACAGATAGCTGAGGACGATCCATACCATTAACACGTAAATATAGATAACCTGTAGGATAGATGGCACACGCTTCACCGCAATGGTTTGAGAACCGACGTTGAGGACATCCTCAGAGGCATCTGCTTTGAACTGTACCTGAAGGTCGCTGATCGATATTAACTTGGCATGGACCGTCACGGTCAGGTTCAAGGGGAAGTCGTCTTCGGGTGTGACTGGGAAAGACTCATCGATTACCAGTTCAAAGTAGGCTTCGTCGTCGCTTTCGAAGGTGATGATGCCTGAGGTTGTGACTTCCAGGACTGATATGGTCACATTAATATCATCACCTTCAAAGGGGTAGTATGTACCCTCGGGATAGGAAACATTGACTGCAGTGGTCGTGCCGCACTGACCCCGAACTGATGTCAAAGTCTGGAGAACAGTGATGAAAATGCCGATGGTCGTCACCAACTTCATGCTTGTTCTGATAAATTTCAGCTCACGACTTTAGTTCGATCAAAATGTATGCTAGGAATATTATATAATGTTGTTTAATAGGCTGTCGTTCTTAAACGCCTCAATGCCAATATGTTTTGCCTCAAAATTTGTTCAGATTAACAAACAACAATATAAATCAACACACAAAATCATACAATATTTTAAATATTTGTTAGTGATTATTCAAATTTGTTAACCGAGTTCCAACTGACCGATGAAAATTTATTGACGTCGATTGATTTCCATGAAATTAAATATCGAATTACCTCTACCGTGTCCAGCTTGTGGGTCCGGAAAGTTACAATGAATGACTTCTTCATTATTGCGTATGTCTTATATTCTTGAAATCTACCACACTGGCAATATTCGTTGAACTTATTTACCAAGTAGATTTATTTATAGGGCGAAATTCGCATTTTATGATATGTGCATATCATATATTTGGTAATAGTGTGATGATTGAGTTTACAAGACAGGCGCGAAAAGGTGCAACCAAATGGTAGCCTATAGCAACAGCATATTATAGACAATCATCCTCAGAATTTGCACTCAACATGATTCGAAGCACCGAAGTTTGTAAAACATCAAAAGTATTATTTTGACACCTTAGTAATAACCATAAGAAATTATGCATGACAAAACACTAACCTAACATTATGCATATATGTTAACTTTGTTTATTTGAATTAAAAATTTATTCTAGAAGTTTATCTATGTGATATAAAAGGGTGCGGTTTATGTTGGCACTTATGTAGCCACAATTTTCATGACGTCATCAGTCCATATTTTCATCAAGAAGTCATGAATTATCTCTTTCTTTCTTTCGTTTCCTATCTCATTTAAATCTACCACATCATACGGTCAATCAGCAGCTCTGTCATTCAAAAGAGAGCAGCTTTGTCAATATGATCATTGTTCCTATATGCCTATAGCTATCTAATAAGAAATGGAACCAGACCATTATATCAACTCTTTGAAAGCCACATTAATTTTAAGCAGAAAATAGAAGACTTTTCTCTTTAATTCCAAAAAATAATATAACAATATTTGCTTAGTATGAACTACAAGAAATTATGCTGCAGACCCGGTCCTAGCATAATTAGTGATTTTCAGATCTTTTAGCCCAGCCATTACAGAGAAAATGAATTATTACGATTGTATAGTTAATAAGTACAATTGTGACTATAGTCGAATTTGCCTGCCAAATTCGACTATAAGAGTATAAGTGTTAATTTTACCTGTACATTATTGTAGAATTCTAAACTTTCTCTCCAGTGACGGCATTAAAACATTCCCAGCTAGCTGCTTAGAATATCTTGCAAAACAAGAAAATTACCAAATTTAACAATTATTGTTACAGTGGTTTTAAAAATTCCCTCTTTAAAGTTAAACCGGGAATTCGAACATAAAATAATGTGGTGGTATCATAATGATAGAGGTAAAAAACTTAACACAGAATTCCTCCAGTGAAAAAAAAAAATATTAAGACAGAAGTGTTTGGTTGTTGAGTGCAAGGTACACATGGATTATTATATTGGGTAATAAAAGATGATGCCATTGCGATAAAAACCAATTCATTTGTCATTTATCAGCCTCTTTGCATCATAAAAGTTACCGCAGCAGATCATCATGATCATTCAAATAAATGATGACCTCTACTCGTAGTACCCTCTACGAGTATTCTAAAGTTAAGAGATTATTTCCAAAAGAGAAGCATGACGATATTCATTATGAGTAATGTGTCATATAAGTGAAATGGGACGCACAAATATTGATATGATTAAGGATGTCAAAAGAAAAGTAGAAAAAATCACAACTGTAATCATGGATTACTTCTGATCTCACAAAGCAAAATTAAAGAATAATCTATCAAGTATATTGAATGAGGTCATACCACAATGCACTCCGCCATCATCAAATACTATTCTAATTCAATCAATGTCATAAATTTATGATGATGAGGCGCCGCCTGTTATATACCAGCCTGAATCATTTGTTAAATGCATGTTATAGACAAATATTATGGGCCTAATCGGTATTAGATAGATGTTAATAGCTTTCAAAATAAACGTGAATAAAAATTAATTGCTAGATATTTGGATAGGTTGATTCAGGAGTAATTGTCAAAAGGGGCAACCCCGCCCAACATGAATCGAAATTCACATCACATTAAATTCCTTAAAAAAAAAATAATAATAAAATATTTCAAACCACTCCTTTTACACCCCTGACCAAGCAATTAGAAGGTGATGGGATGCTTAACATTTATATTCCTGAAAAATAATACCTGTGGAAAGAAAAATATTTGGTACGGTCTCTAAAAATCATGGATATGCCCGTCCTTTCCTCTCTTGATTGTTTAGTGATAAAGATACGGTTAATGTTCAAATTCATAACGCACTCCTAGTATACAGAGTAACCTAGACTATTTAAGAACCAAAGTAAAAGGTGAAGTTGATCTTACATTCATTCAAGAAAATGGTAAATGTGTGACTATTCCAACATTACCGAGATGTGTCATTATGAAAGAAATATCTCATATCTAAGCAGATGATTATTTTGATCTTCCCTCATTCTTGTCTGGTAATTTAGACCGACCCTCCGGCTAGATACCTCTCACTCTGTACTGTCTCTCCACCCAAGAAATTATTATGAGGTTCAATAACAGAAAAGATTGGTACAAATAATTGTTGTTTAAAATTATTTCTTTATTAGTGACAGGTCGAACAACAAATCAATATAGGTATATGTACATGTATAAAGAAAAGGCAACCACGAAAACACCAGGCATAATAGGCTAAATAATATACAACAATAATGAAATACAAAAGTGTGTCCCTTATGGGAGCAATAAAATACACAGATTCAAGAGAAAGCTCAGCATGTTCTTAAAAGCTATTGTAACTTTTTAAAATAAAATGTCTGTAAGAGTATATCAAACTTATTGATTTCGTTTATTTATAGTCATCCAGCTTCTGATGTGAATAGCATAGGCTATAAACTCGCCTTTCTATACCATCCATGTGTTAGTCTTCATTACTCAGTCTTAGGACCGTCCTGATTGCTCTCTGACTGGTAAGCAACGTTCTCTGTTCCTTCGGTTTCTTCGGGTTTACTCACATTCCCGTTCTCGACATTCTCGTCGATCGCAGTCGCTTCGATGTCATCCACAGAGGCGATCGCTTTCTCATCATCGTCATCGAGCTGTTTCTTATCACATCGTCGCTTGCACAACAGGTATCTGAGTATTTATGGGAAAGAATCAACAAAGGCAATGAATAATAATGGAAGAGGTAAACCAACGAAAAAGTTAGAAATCTTAACGTTATTGACTAGGGATGTTTTAAAGTTTTGTTTTGTTTTTTGTTTTTTTTTGTAGCCTCTCAATCATTGAACTGAGGGTTCTAAACATATTTGGCTCCAATGTCCACATTGTAGACTGTAAAAAAAACCCCACACAATTATTGTAAATCGATTTGTCACTGAAATGAAATACATTCAGATTGAGTTTGGTAAAATTCTTCAAAAAGACTCAACAAGATATACCTGATAATAAAATAGACCAATGACCTAAATGTTCCTTCAAGGATCGTTAGCAAGACAGAATGAATGATTAAAAATACCTGATAACAGAATTAGACCAAAGAGATAATGATTCTTCAAAGAGAGTTAGCAAGACAGTGTGATGATCATACCCTGTCGGAAAAAATAGTGTTCCACATTGTGCCGTATTGTTCCCCAGTACTGACACTGTGAAAATTGGCCAATGATCCACATGGTCGACTCTGTGAACACATTGTCCGAGTCCTTCACAATGTGACGACTCTGTGGATTTAATTTGTCACATTTCACAATGTTTTCACAGTTTGGATACACTATGATTGACTCTGTATTTTTTTCCAGCAGGGTAATTACCTGACAACGGAATAGACCAATGCAATGAATGTTACTTCAAGGAGAGTCAGGAGGACAATGGTGATGATCCTAATTACCTGATAACGGAATAGACCAATGCAATGAATGTTCCTTCAAGGAGAGTCAACAGGACCGTGGTTAGGATAACACGTGCAAGTAGATCAGCCTCAGGTTGAGGATAGAACAGATAGACAATGGTTCGACCCAAGAGGGCATTCTGCACTCCAGTCTCCAACGCGATGGTGATGGAGGTACGGATATCACGGGCAAAGATACGAGCGAATGACAGCCCGAAGAACGCTCCAAATAACGGGATGATGACACTCGCTACCCAGTTCTAAGAAAATGATAGGACAGAAAATGCAATGCTTTCTACTTTCCACGTGATATCAAATGAACAAAAGCTGAATGTGAAAATCTATATGCGTCTGGTAGATTATATATCTTCAGTGAGGACTGTCAATTAGATCTACGAATCTACGAATAATTTTCAGAGGTCTCGAAATATCAAAGAGTTTGGTTGGTCTTTCAGAGATATTTCAAAGATCTCAGCCAGTCTGACAGATGATGTAGAGATCTATCAAAATTCGTTCAATGGAGGATGTGTGATCTTCAAGGTCACAGGTCGACATCTCTGGAAATTTTCATTGACTTTCAAGCATTTTAAAGACATTAGACTATTTTCTCTGATCGTGAAGACTGTTGAGAGATTTTGCCAAATTGATGTATCTCGGTGTGATTTCTCTCCTCAATGGAATGTGGGCTTTAAGGGCCTGTCGCACAGGAGGCGATCGTTGTGGCGATAATCTGCGAATGTTACAACCTTCCCACGATTCTATCTACACTAGGCTATAACAACCACTTGTCAGTGACCACACAAACAATAGCTAGTTCGCCAGTTGTGGCAGCAACGATCGTCTCCTGTGGGAGAGACCTTAGGTAAAAGGTATAATCAAATAAAATAACCAAATCTTACATTGGTTGGAGATTGTGAGAAGGCGTAATAATCAGCGGGGATAACGAGACCAACACCAATGATGATTAATATCGTAGCAATGGGCTTCACTACTTTCTTGCAGAATACCTTGAACCTACAGAAAGTTACATAAAATGAAAGACGAAATATAACCAAGACATCATTAAAAGGAATTGGCTACCCACATCGGTTTTCAGATCTTGGTATGTACATTTACATCCGGAAAAGCCTGCCAAAGGAGATTGTACTTCCCCATTTTATTATATATATTTTTTTAATTATTGATATTAATAATTACCCCCACCCCAAGAGGGGAACTGCTATTTTCGGTCGTTTTTGGGCATTCCTTCTTTTTTTTTCAATTAGGGCCTCGGACGAAAACGTATACTCGTCTTTTTTCATTTTTTTTTTTTTTTTAGTTTTAAGGAGAAAGTGCATTATCGATGGGGTGGGTTTGCATTAAACATTTACAATTTAAACTTACTTGGGGAACTTCCAGGAGATAGCAACCCCAACGAAGACTGGAATAACGAGTAGAGCGAGCTGTTGTGCCAGATCTGCGAATGGAGTACGTAGTCGTGTGTTCTCAGCCGTGAACGGTGTGGCATAGATGAGGAGATTGAGGGGCATCATCCCAAGTGCGATCACGGTGGAGCAGAAGGTCATGGTGATACTCAGCACCAAGTCGACGTCGAGTAGAGCACAGAAGATGTTACTGAGCCATCCACCGGGTGTGGTGCCGATTAGCACAATACCTACTGACGTAGTGGCATCACCTCCTTGTAGGGAATTTAATCAGAACAATCGATGTGTGAACACCCCACAAATTCACGAAAATTATTAATACATAATTTATTTTTAATGAGAAGAGGTTAGTTTAGTGAACAAAATGTACCTTGAAAGATATTTTTTATTTACGTCAAATAGTTTGACTGCCCTCTGAACGTCTTCCCACAAAATGTGCAAAATATTGTATCAGGACAACTAGTTGTCTTTTAATCGTACATCAGTGCCAGATCTACGCGGAGGCGCCAGGGACGCGCCCCTATATATATTGAAAACCGCAGCCATAGACTGTGTATGCTAAAATCGACCCCCTCCCACCGAGTCTAGCGCCCCCCCCCCAAAAAAAATAATAAATAAATAAATAAATAAAATAATAATAATAATAATAAAAAAATAAAAAATAACAATAAAACAAATAAAAAATAAAATAAATAAATAAATAAATAAAAATAAAATAACAATAATAATGATAAAATTTTTTAAAAAATAATAAAAAATAAATAATAAATTAATTAATTAAAAATCATGGATCCGCCACTGGACACAGCATACTTTTCGTGAAAATAATCATTTCAAAACAGTTTATCCAGTCTTTAATAACTACTTATATCCCCCTTGTTGACTTACGTGCTAAAACAAGCGCAATGAGATACGTCAATGCAGGCATGATGATGAATTGACAGAAGAGACCGATTAGGATTCCATAAGGTTTTCGAATATGTTCCCAGACTTCCTTGATATCCATACTACCTCCCATAGACAGATAACTGAGTACGATCCATGCTAATAGCAGGTAGATATATACTGCCTGTATAGGATGATATAACAGAGTTATCAATGATCTTTTTAATGAGTTTTAAGAGTTTTAACCTTGGATTATGCTTCTCTCCCTGAATTGTTGGTTAGGTTGGTTTTGTTTCTTTGTTTGATTGTTTGTTCATTTATTGGTATTGTTTATTTGTTTGTTTGTTTGTTTTGTTTTTAGGGGAAGGGGTTTCACTGCGAGCTTTCATGACTTCATAGCATTTCATGCATAATAATAGTCTAACTACTCATCTTTATACCAAGTAAAGTTTAGATTCTGGATTACCGCATCAGGGCATACCTGTATAATTTGTGGTACCCGTTTGATACCAATGGTCTGTCTACCAAGCTCCATACCTCCATCCGACCCTGAGGGCTCGAAGCGGACTTCGAGTGACTCGAGTGAGATAGCGAGACCCTCGATGACCACGGTGATGTTTCGGGGAAGAGCTGCAGTCGTCGTCAACACTGTGCTCGCATCGCCATCCCGAACCGTGAATTTAGCCGGATCCGATGATGTGAAACTCAGGACGCCATCGACCAGGACTTCATTGACGGTGATGGTGGTGTTGATCTGGGAGCCTTCGAAGAGGAAGACGGTCTCGCTTGGGATGGTGATATTGACGAAGATATCTGTCGACCCGCACTGCTGTGAATCGACATCGATGATGACCGAGGTTAAGAGATAGCTTAGAGCTAACCACGATGTCATTCGGTGGTTCATTATGAATGTAGTCGAGATTCTGTGAGCAACACAAATCGATAGAGTAACATTTTGTTAAAACGTACTGGAGTGCTAATAAACGCCATTCCCAAAATAATTTGTAATACCCAGATAAATCAAAGAAAAATTGGTACTTAGTTTTGTTGACTCATTTCTTTGAACATTAATCCTTAATCATAAGTTAAATTACTGAATGAGAACTTACAGTTGAGGCCAAAAGTTTACATAAACCTGGTAAGAAATCATATAAATACGATTTTTACCACCATAGAACATTGTGCATCATTTACTTTTATAAATATGGTTAGGCATGGTATCTAATTTGATTTCAAAGAATATGTTTTCGTAAAAAAAATATCTGGAAACATATATATGGTTAGTCTTACTTCAGTTTGGATAAATTCAATGGGTCAAAAGTTTACATACACTAACCAAAATTGGTGATGGTGTTGCCTGTATTTTGCTTTATTTTCCACTTTTTCACTTGTTGGAGCTTTCAAAGACATGAAAGAGCTCTCTGTATACTTCTGAGATTATTTTCCATTCCACCAGCAAGATTGCAACAGTTCAGTCCCATTTAGAGATTTATTTGAGCGAATACCATTTTTTAGGTCTGCCCATATGGTTTGTACATGGATCTGGTCTAGACATGTGACAACTCCTCCATAATTTCCCCTTTTCTCTGTTTTACCCACTCTAAAACTAATTCAAATGAATGTTTGGGCTTTTGTGGTGACTGGAGACTCAATTTGAATATGGCTCCAACTTTCAGGCTGGCATATTGATGCTACATGCTCCTACATCACTCTACAGAAACAATGTATAAACCCCATTGATAAACCTTATAGTTTGTAAAATGTGTCGTTGGATCATGTAGCATCATATAAATATGCCAGCCTGAAAGTTGGAACCTTATTAAGATTGAGTCTTTAATTTCCACAATAACCCAAACATCAATTTAAACTACTTTTTAGAGTGGGTAAACAGAGAAAAGGGGAATTATGGAGGGGTTGTCACATGTCTAGACCAGATCCCTGTACAAACCATATGGGCAGACCTATAAAATGGTATTCGCCCAAATAAATCTCTAAATGGGACTGAACTGTTGCAATCTTGCTGGTGGAATGGAAAATAATCTGAAAAAGTGAAAAAGTGAAAATAAGCAAAATACAGGCAACAACATCACCAATTTTGGTTAGTGTATGTAAACTTTTGACCTATTGAGTTTTATCCAAACTGAAGGAAAATCAATCATATATATGTTTCTAGATATTTTTATGAAAACATACTCTTTGAAATCAAATAAGATGCCATACCTAACAATATTTATCAAAATAAATGATGCCCAATGTTCTAATGGTGGTAAAAACCGTAGCCAAATCGTATTTATATGTTTTCTTACCAGGTGTATGTAAACTTTTGGCCTCAACTGTATAGGTTGGGTTCGCATTAAAAGAAAATTGTACATACTATATACACCTTTAAAAAGCGCAGTACTAATTCTATTCATATTTGACGAAGTATGAACCACACAAATATTGACATTCTTTATGATCTGCGGTATGCTATTTTCTGAAAAAATGACCTACTTTTTCACACTTGAAAAATCGCTTATGATTGCTGTTGATTTATTACCAGGGTCCGGGAAATTTTGTTTTGTCATTTTTTCATTATAACAAAATATCCCACGAAGACCATTTAGGAATGAAATGGGATTTTAAAAAATAACAATGGGCTTTTTTTTTTTTTTTTTTTTTTTTTTTTTTTTTTTTTTTTTTTTTTTTTTTTTTTTTTTTTTTTTTTTTTTTACATGGACGTATTCTACCTGTCTAAATCGCATACAATCTAATGCATGCATCATTGTGACAATGAATTATTTTTCAAAACGCCATTGACATTCCTTAGTTTTGGTAGATCTAAAAACAATTTTCTTATTTCATTGTATTTTGAATTTGCTTTCGGATAGAATTAAAGATTAAATGATAAAACAAAAGTCACTAGAAAAATGAGATCTTAAAATCGATAAATAGTGCATAATGGTTCTTCGAAATGTTTTAATAATAATAATAATAATAATAATAATAATAATAATAATAATACTTAATATTTATACTGCGCTTTTCCCAGTAGGCCCAAAGCGCTTACAATACATAAAATAATAATAATATATATATATATACAGTGGTGGCCAAAATTATTAGAACACTTGAACCTACACAAAGTCAATGGGATTATCAATGCCCTAGTTCATTTGCCGAAATCAGATTAAAGATATATTTTGTGTGCAATGAGCTTTCATGACTTTTTAGCATAGGGTCTTACGTATATGTAGACACCAAATTTATATAGTTTCGACCATCTGGTAATGCGCAGCATTAAAAACAGTTGCGCTATGCGCCTTTGGTTTCCCCATAGACTTGTGTATTAAACATGTATAGTCCAAATGCAAAAAAGTAAAATGCCAATTACATATGCCGATTGCTCAAAAAGTATTTGAGGTAGAAATATGAAACTTAGTAGGCTTATTTATTCTAATATACCTCAAATACATGCTAAGTTTCAGAAAATTTGGTCAAATGGGGAGGGTGGATTCGCCCCCACCCTTGGTGGTGAGATGACCAAAATAACTAAGCCCATTGAAGGTTAAGACTGTTTTTTCATTTAATGAAGACACTTCTTGTAAATGTATATTTTTTAAAAGAAAATTTCATGAGCAATTCAATTATGTTGAAATATCAAGGGTCATAGGAACGGGGGACTTAAATAGGGGCACTGAATTAAAAATTTGGGGCCCTTCAAAAATAATTTAGAAATCCCCACATACGATGTAACTACTTCACCCTGTGTTGTTATAAATGCCATTTTTGACATCCTCAGGAAATTTCTTTTCAGAATATATATACTTTTGTAGGGAGAGGCTTAAAATTTTAACGTTATGACACTTTGATCCCGAAAGGGGCAAGATTTTTTAGATTTTTCAATCGGTGGTGTAACATAAAAAAGGGCGACGTGGGGGCGAGTTCCCAACGCATGGCTTTGTTATTTAGTTTTTAACGCATAATGAAGATATTCAGAGACATTCCAACCATTTTATAGGTATTTAAATGGTCAACTGAATGAAAATTACAAAAATCATTTAAATATGCTTGGTGTTCTAATAATTTTGGCCACCACTGTATATATTTTAAAGTTTTCTATCAAAAGCTGGGACGCTGGCATATTAGCAATAATAGATTAAGGCCTGATAGATTGCTATTTGATATTTTATCATATGTAATCATTAAATATAGTCAACTAAAAGGTTAATTAAAGTCCCAGACCGGACCGAGAAATGAAAACCCAAATTACATATAAAACGAAAGCTAATAATTTTTCATAACTACAATTCCCAATTTAAGCGTTTTTATTGTCCATCTATTCATTAAAAAGGTGATCGAACCCCGACCAGGCCATTCCTCCCAAATATTCGAAAAAGTACCCCTATTTTATTGGCGCGGCTGATGACGTCAAAAAATGTTAACGGAATGCTACATGCTAGAGTTGAATGAATTTGCCCTTTCATTCCATAACAATATAAGTCTAGCACACATGGGGTCTATTGTTCTGACATAGCAATACAAACGTGTTTTCTAAAGGCTAAACCAAATCATGCCTGGCCGTAGCATTCCCTTAACATTCTTTGACGTCATCAACCGCACCATTAAAATAGGGGTAACGTTTCGAGTATTTGGGAGGGATGGCCTGGTTGAGGTTCGATCACCCTTTTATGAATACTGTTATGAAAATTAAATTTATTTTGGGGGTATTTACGTTATACGCCTACTTAGCTTTCAATCGATGTAAGGTTGTATTTACTCCGTCCACGGTCTTTAAGTAAACGAGAATTTTATTCAAAGTTTAAAAGATTATATAAAAAAAAAAAAAAAAATCCTTAAACTGACTGCCGGAGAAAAAGTCAATCACAGAATGTTGAAACACTGTAAAAATGGGCCAAATCTCCACATACCAGAGTCCTTCACAATGTGATGACTTTGTGGATTTGGACACAATGTGACCACACTGTGTCACAGTATGTTCAAATTGTGATCATACTGTGGAACACTGTGTTTTTTCCGGCAGGGTGATCCAATAAAAGAGAGCTAAATGGAGTAAAATTGAGTCAAAAAGAGACTGAGCTTTCATAACAGAATATTCATCTCTGATCATGCTGACGTAGATTGTGCTATGAAAGCTCAGGCTCTTTTTGACTTAAGATTATATTTTCAAAATATTCTTGACTTTATTACGATCTTTGGTTTACAGAAACTATAACTAAATAAGATAAATAAGAAAATCCAAACATTATTTTGCTGCATTAAGGTCAGAGCTATTTCCATTTTTGGTTTAATGAATCATAATGGAAAGTAGGAATAACAGAACTTTGGAGTAATAATTCCTTGTGGTAATCGCATATTTGACGATCTCATACTTTATACTAAGATAATATTAGATCAAGAATCTTTCGATGCAACATCATTAAAAATTGTCGTCAAGACACTTTTTGCAAGACTGTTTGTATGTGATGAACTTATCAAATCATTCCTTGATTATGATGATAAAACATATTTCACCTGTGTTGATAGATTAAATCAAAATACGTATAATATCTAATACACTTGATAATAAAATACTTACTTCGTGAAGAGAATATCAAAAGTTGGAAAACAAATCCTGAGGAAAATATGGATGAGTGAGACAGAGTATTATTTTCCCATGCACACACGTACAAACCTGGTAAATTGGTACAGTCCTAATACCAGGGCGGAATTATTGGTATTGAATCTATATAATGATGACATACTATTGAATAATATATGAATCCTATTATCATGGATGGCTGCATATAACGCGATGATAAATGGTCTATTTGGTGCATCATAAAAATAGGATGACCCAAACTCAACAAGAGAAGCCGTCTGACTCTCTTTATTGAAGAACTTGTTTGCGCATATCCATTTTATTCGTCAAAATAGAGATTTTTTTTATTTGCGCATTTATCGATAGCGTGTACAGTCTGGCCCATTATGAAAACATGGCTTGAGCATGTTGAAGGGAGGGCAATATTTAGAAATAAAGAGAAATTTCTAGAGCTGAAAAACGGAGACGGGAATAGAATCAGTTAAACATCAGATTGGGTACGAATTACAGTAAGAATGAGAAAGACAAATAGAATCGCGTATAATTGTTATATTTAATACATGGTTTATTAATACACTGGTAGGTTATGATACAATGAAAGATATGTATACGACTGCCTTACCATTTAGACGATTTTCAAATCCTTTACTATCATCATATTGATAAATAATCACTTTGACACAGAATAATTTCAAGAGAACTGAGAAATGTACGCATTAAAAAATAAATGATTAGGACTTTACTTATACACCTGATTTTAAATGCAATTCAATGCATTCATTAATTCTGTTTCCAAATGATAAAAAAAAATTGTATAAGAATAACACTTAATATTACAGTATCATTATAATAAGAAAACACATGAGTAAAATATATAAAGTATATATATAATATGTATAGAATTAGTGATTGCTCTTATGCATACAATGTGTTAAATAAATTTTGTTGCAGATGAAGAAATTAGAATACTTAGAATATTCCAAAAGTTTGATAAGAAACATTTTTGTTTATAAAACCCGACAAACAAGGATACGCATGGGGAAGACTAAAATAGGCATAGACTATTTGGTTCAGAACAGTATTACTAACTTTAATATAATTGCTTGAATTTTATTAAATGCATCATGAATTATTATAGAAAACCTTTCTTTTAAACAAAAAATATCATTTATTGAATACACAAAAGTAAAATTTGCACAAACATTAGTATACATTATATTTACAACTATATAATACATCATTATGACCATTAAGATTCTAATCTGAATATACAAAATATGAATCTCCCATTGGAATAAGCCATATATCATTACCCATTACAAAAGCTGAAAACTATTATGAATACTTAGACATGCATTTCTAAATGGCACACTCTAGTACTGTAAAATATTTAACTGGAAGAAAGCCATCAAGGCAACGTTAAAATGTTCCTTAGAAAATAATAGCTGAAAATTTTACATTCTTAAAAGTTGAATTATTTCTTACAACAGTGCAAAATGATAGGAAAGACATGAGAAAAACAAGTAATACGGAATGATTATAAAGCACACGAGAAGAAAGACAAAATCTACTTTATGTGAATTAATAATAGACATCATAATAATCATCACGGGGAGCTTGCACATTTACATGTATTTGATTTTTTTTCAATTGGCCCTTAAACATCATTTAGTACATCAGCTGCATTCTATACCGAAAACTCAACCCAAATAGATAAATTGTTATCTCTGAAAATATGATTTACACCAAATACCGACATTCGCTATTTGCATTGCGACTTGAAAAAACTATCCCAAACCTACCAAATACCCACTCCTGCTTTAATCATAATTGTTTTTGTTTGGGCTATTATTGGCCTGGAGGGCATTTCATCAAAGGACTTGTCGGACGTTTTATCCGACAAACTGTTACAAGCTACTGAAATGCTTGCATCTGATTGGCTCAGAGTAAACTTGTCGGATAAAATATCTGACAAGTCCTTTGATGAAATGCTCCCCTGTTGTGATTGTTAACGATGTAATTGTAATGTTATAAAAAATCTCTTGCTCCTCCTTGTCTAGCGGTAGCACACATTGTCAGCTCTCTGCATCATCATTCAAACGGACTCAGGTCGGATCACCTGATCGAATCCCTGTACCGTCTTTAAAGGTCGGATCCAGATGTGAATACTCATAATATTGATACACGTCTGTCTAAACCAACCAATCAACATCTTTAAAGGCTGTGTGTCACTGGCAATGAGACTAGTTTAAAGACACGAATTTCTGGATTCGTCTCCTGCGTCTTGAGGGGGAGGGGGTCAAGGGAAAATCAAACATAAGTCTATAAATGCCAAACTTGTTTTATATTTCAATGAAGACTTTTTCTTGATCGCAAGCAGTTTGAGACAAGACAATTTTCTGCGACTTGATAACTTTTTTTAATGAACATGTTTGACATTTGTTAATAATTTCACTCCACGAAGACCCAAAAGACTTTAAGGTGACGTCTACGCTATTTCAGAAAGTTGCCAACGAATCCCATGGCCAGTGAGATAGTTCCAAAGCTTTCATCGTTACTAGTTTTCGCTCATCTCGAAACCTGCGTTCTCTGTCCCGTTGGGGTTTTGTGTATTCCCGTTGCTCTCATATCCAATCTTCGGTTCGATATCATCAATGACCACCGCCTCATCGTGATCATTGCCCTCTTCATCCTGCTTAGGCATCATCTTATCACATTGTTTACGACAGCATATATACCTAGGAAGATAAAAATAAATACAGTTTAAATAAAATACTCCACAATTTGACTGAGTTGAAAGTGGTTTATGCTGAAAGGATTATAGAAAATAAAATTAGGTCCACTACACCTAGGGTGACTGAAACCTGGAAAGTTTGTTGTTGATCTTCAGGCTGAATCCTAGATTTGCAATTCACTTCAAAACCTTTTCATGACTGAATTACATGATCTCAGTAAACCTAAAGGGTATAGTCGTAAATACTTGACGTTTCGATACATTTGGGATTTGTTTCCAAGACAATTTTTAAAAGCAATATTTGAAAACATAATGCTGTAAATATATATATGACACAGATGTTACTGTAAACCTGATAATGCCCCGCACGACCCTTATTATGTAAGACCTGTATTTCATTAAATCAACACATATTCCTCAGTTGTGTATTTATTAATTATTCTTCTCTACAAATACATTTTCAAAAAAAAAAATCTTGTTGACATTTTAGAATACTATACGACCTCACCTGAATAGAGAGTAGATGATGGAAGCCAATGTGCCTTCTATGAGAGTCACCAAGACAAACGTGAGTTGCACCCTAGCGATGAGATCGGCTTCTGGTTGAGGGTAGAAGAGAGCCACGATGGTACGACCGAGAAGAGCATTCTGAACTCCAGTTTCTAATGAGATGGTGATCGATGTACGGATATCACGGCCGAAGATACGGGCGAAAGCGAGACCGAAGAAGGCACCGAAGATTGGAGTGATGATACTCGCTATCCAATTCTGAGTTTTGGTGGAAAGAAATTATGGCAATGTAGAAGTTTATTTATAAATTACCTCTCAATGAGATATAAAATTATGATGAATGAATCCACTAAAGAAAAGGACAATATTATGGTAGATCCCAATGATAATATGATGATGATGATGATGATGATGATGACGATGATGGTGATGGTGATGGTGATGATGATGATGGTGGTGAGGGCTGCGGTGATGATGATGATGATGATGATGATGATGATGATGATGATGATAATGATGAATGATGAGATGAGAAGAAGAAGATGATGATGATGGTGGTGGTTGCTGTAGTGAGGATGATGATGATAACGATGATGGGATAATGATAATGGCGACAGTGATATTGATTGTGATAATAATGAACATGAAATATGGTGATGGTGACGTTGATGATGGCGAAGATGATGGTGATGGTGGTGGTATTTGTAATAAGATAAAGAATAGACCACATGATAATAACTCACTTCAAGTGGTGATGTGGTATAGGCGTATAGATCTGCTGGGATACCAAGAGAAAGGCCCACAATGATGAGAAGGGCAGAGATTGGCTTGATCACTTTCTCGCAAAACTTCTTGAACCTGTTAAGTAGAAAAATAGTTTATTTCGGTAGTTAAAAAAATACAGACACGTTCAACTAGTCTTTCATCTCTTTATTTTCTGCTCGACTATCTTCAGTTATTTTGAAGCAGCACCTCAACTGGAAGAAGAAGAAGAAGAAGAAGAAGAAGAAGAAGAAGAAGAAGAAGAAGAAGAAAAGTCCTTTATGTGGCGATTCGGAAACAACCGTTTTGTGTATTTTTGAACCGTACAAAAGTGGTTAAAATAGCTGTTTTCGACAAGTCGGCCATCGTACGGGAAATATGACTGCTGCGTTACAGGGCTGACCAGGGCCCCATTGCATTATATTATAGTAACTCCATGATAACTTCATTTTGATTGGCTGTTGAGCAACGTTGCTATGGTAGTTACCACCCATGGCAAATTTCAGGCCCGTAACTAGGGGGATTCGGGGGTTTGCACGAACCCACCCCCCCCCCCTGGCGAGCAGGGGTCCGCTTGACAAAACAAAAAATAAATAAATTGATATCGATATCTTTGGGCCGATCGAACGATCTCAGCCTACCCCTATAGCTAATATATGGTACTCTTCTTGAGGGCGAAGGTAGAAAATTTTTGGAATACACCCGCCCCCACCTACGCCCCCCCCCCTCCCCCGCTTATTGCGCGGCCATTTAGATGTACCTTTTTACTCGCCCGGCGTGACGTGAAAAAAAAATTTGATGTACCTTTTGGTCCACTTTTGCAGATTTCGAACCCTCCCGTAAAATGTCTAGTTACGTGCCAATATACTATAATAGTATATCTTTATGCAACGGGGCCCTGATGGTGAACCGTAAACCTCATCACACAATATTTATTAATCGACTTACTTTTTGAACTTGTACGAGAGTGCGATACCAACGAACACGGGTAAGATAAGGATGACGAGTTGCTGGATGAGTTCGACATACGGTGTGCTGAGCCTAGAGTCACCTCCAGTGAACGGTGTCGCGTAGATGAGGAGATTGAGAGGCATCATACCGAGGGCCATGATGGAGGAGAAGAATGTCATCGTCACACTAAGGGTGAAGTCGACATCGAGGAGGACACTGAAGATGTTGCTGAGCCAACCACCAGGGCAGGTGCCGACTAGAACTATACCAATAGCTGCTGTTGGTTCATCTGGAGTTAATTATATAAAAAAAGTGGGTGGTAAGAAAATGTTCAAGTATGATAAGAATAGAAAAAAGAGCTCATTTATTAGAATTGATACTCAATATTGATTTCTTAGAGTCGATGTATCCATATTTGATTCCTTTGGTACCCTTGTTATCTGGTTATTACTTTATTTCTAATTCTGTTATTTACTCCTCTCCCTCGTCATGCTCTCTTTGTTGTGCTGAACTAAAACTCTGTGTTTGAAATCTTGCGTCCTATCCGCCTCCCTTTCTCTCTTCTCTCGCTCTCCCTCACTCCCTCCCTCTACCTCTCTCTCTCTCTCTCTCTCTCTCTCTCTCTCTCTCTCCCTCGCTCTCTTTTTCTCTATCTCTTTCTCCCTTCATCATCCTTTCTGTCTGTCTGTCTGTCTGTCTCTTCTCTGTCACTCCCCTTTTTCTCCACACTCCCTCTCTTCATTGACGTCTATATATATATTTCTTTTTGTATTCCTCTTTATTTCTTGTGAATATTCGTGAAAAGATACAATACTGAATTGATACTAGTGAGTAATATTTCAATGCTGATGTTATGTAATACCTGTGATGAGCCGAGCTACAGCAAATGTAAGAGCAGGCATGATGATGAACTGGCAAAACAGACCAATCAAGATTCCATAAGGTCGTCGAACTTTCTGCCAGATAGCTTTCATATCCATACTACCGCCCATAGAGATGTAACTGATGACAACCCAAACCAGAAGCACATAGATGTAGATGACTTGAAGAAGTCTCGGGATTCGACGAACACCTACAGACTGGGATCCAACGATGAGGGCGTCCTGTGACCCGTCAGGTGTAAATAATATCTCCAATTCCTAAAAGATAGAATAATTATTTGTTGCCGGAGTTAGTTGATATTATTTGTCGTTGCGCAATTTTAATATCAACAAAATATGATACGAAGGCGCACACTTGAAAGAAATCTTTAAAAAATACCGGCACGTTTTGGACGCTCTGCGTCCGGGCGCCGCCGAGCCTGTGTATTGTACACTCGCAACCAGAATTCCACAACTTACTCTCGAGTTTTTTGTTTTCACAGTCATCTAAGTTCTAATATCTATCTTGGATCACATGCTTGCAATCGATAAACATAAACAAGAGGTAAAATTCAAGAGTAATAGGAAGTCAGTTTCAAGTCAAGAAGCATTTTTATGATTAGAGGATGACGAAATTGAAAAATCAAATTTGTGAAGTGTTTGTGTTATACCATCGTAATCTAATGATTGTTTTAATTTGTCATATATAGTTTGACTATAATATAAAACGATGTTTTTCATATCATATATCGATGGCATATCAATATCTTATCATTTGTTAAATATCCTTAAATTTTCAAAACAGTTAATGCTTACACTTTTCATAATAATAAATTTTAAAAAAATGAGAAGAAGACGGCGTTAGTAAAACAGATAACCATCTTCTCATCTTATTTTCTAAAAGTTAAAGTAAAGCATTATTACCTTGATCGATATCACCTTGCCAATGATAGCTGAAGTTATGTTCATTGGGTAGTCCAGGCCTAAGGTGAGGTTAAAGGTCACATCCGGGTCCTTCAGGTCAAAGTTCCCCGGACTAGTTGACCTCAAAGATAAGATTCCATCACTAGCTATATCGTCAATACTCAAGGTGAAGTTAGACTGACCACCTTCAAAAACGTAGACGTACTCCTCAATGGCGGTGATGTTTACATCGGTGATGGAACCACATTGAGCGGCATCAGCGGTGGTCATCAACGCTTTCATTGTCAGTAGAAAGATGAGAATCGGTGTTGATGTACCCATGTTGGTCAACCTGCTAGTGGAGATGAAATGTATACACATTGCCGATTATACGTCTTTCAAAATTGAAGTTTTATCCATGTTCTTATTTTTGAGAAAATACAAAAAGTTCTTACATGTAGTATATACATGTAAGAAATTCAATAAGATCTTGAGGAGTCAGGGGATATCAACAGCTTTCTATATGGTAACATTACATTAAAGTATTCAATTTTCCGTATAACGAAGATAAAAATCTAACTATTTAGGTGTTATTTGAGGTTTTTCTTTCAGCATGTTCTGAAGACAAAGTTTGCTTATTCGCAGGTGAGAATAATAATAATTGGATACGGATCGTTCAAATATTGGAATAGGGTGGCGGGTCGTGTTATGGATTTAGCAAACTTGATTGCTTGCAAAGTAAATGAGCCTGACTATGTTATTGTCTAGACAAAGTATCAATATGTATATAGACACATAAACGACTAAGAATTTTTTTTTTAATATAGGGGAAAGTGTAACATGATACAGAAAATCACATAACCTGAAAATCATATGGTTGCCCGTGGTGCAAGCGCGGCGATTTTGTGTCACGATTGGGGGGACGGAAACACCCGAAAGTGAAAAATAATATACTCAAAATTCGCATACTTCGCACATTTGCAGAAACTAATGAAAATGTTTGCGAGCGCGAAGCACGAGCCGAAAATTTTGCCTTTTAATAACATTTAGCATTGTGTTTGACATACATTTAACCTCTTTATTAGCTTCACAAGCTAATCACTACGTAAAATATGTTAAGCTTTAAAAATCGAGGGGGGACGATCCCCCCAGAAAAAAAATCGAGGGGGGGGGGACACGCCCCCCCCCCCCCCCCAGACCCCCGGGATCGCCGCCAATGCCATGGTGATAGTTTTTTCTGAGGGTTTTGCTCTTGAAAGGGTTTTCATAATTTGGATGGATCCAGACGGAGTTTGATTCATGGTTCTTATGTCAATTTGATATAATGTACGTATGTGGAGTTGGGCCAAGTGGGCATTGTCTTTATCAGTTGGTTGACATTAGAGAGAATAGGGAGATCGAGGAGGGGTTGATCTGGAAAATAGTCTTGTGTCCTTCTCAAGTAACCCCCTCTCTATCTCTTATTTTGTCTGTCTGTCTCTCACTTTAGCTGCATACAAGTATGTATCTCTTTCATTATTTTTCATTCTCTCCATACCACCCCCTATATCTCTTTCGCTGCAATTATCTTCCGAGATATCTTCCCCTCCCTCAATTTTCGATCTCTCTCTCTCTCTCTCTCTCTCTCTCCTCCTCTCTCCTCCTCTTCTCTCCCTCTCTATATATATATATTATAATATATATATTATATGGGCAATTCCACGGTAACTGACGTTACACACAACCAGAATTTTCTACATTGTTTGTACCGTAGTTAAATAAATAAGAATACATGGGTCTTCAATTAATGTACCTAAATAAGTCAATATAAAGGAAGAAGTTGTATCTAAAAATCCACCCAAACATTATTTCCATTGAAACGCCAAGCAAAAACGTGTCGGTAACTGACGTACAGAAAACGGACATGCAAAATCATGGTGTTGATCGAATCTAAATATCTCATGTCCACGACGTGTTGTAAGATAAGTCTTATATGACATCATACTTGGTCCTTATGAACAGATTTGCAAAATAAGGAGAGATTTTCATAATTTTTGTTTATGCTGGGGAAACTTTTGTGAAGACACGTCGGTAACTGACGTTACGTAACTGACGTTACCCTTACATCTTCCATAGACTTTACACATGTAAAATCTCAATTTTGAATTTGATCAAAATATTGTGTGTTCCGGGCTTCTGAGAATTATGTGTTTGATATGACATCATACCTATGTTCTAGGCAACAGATTGCAAAATAAGAAGTAATGTAGTCATTTTCCTCGTATTCAGTTAAAACTTTACTATGAACATGACAGTTTTACACATGTATTTCTATTGGGTTTGTACATGTACATATAGAATAGTTTGAAAATCTTATTTCTTACTACTTTTAAGAACTAAATTTCATCACATACATTGTAAATATTGTATTAAGATATTAGAAACTCTAAAATAGTATTTAATTGATTAATACACGTAGGATGTCCCATACATGCATTTTTGTGTGTAGTGTATGTGAATCTTAGCATAATTAGGTGCCTTCCATTATAACTTGATGATTCTAAATCCTCACAGCACACAGCAATGAATTGATTTTTAAACTCACTTTTAAACAGTTTCTTCCTCAATTCAAACTTAAAACTGCAACAGAAATTTCCATTTAACTCATCCGCAGTCATTAAATGCAGAAACTCAAAGCTATAGGTAATGAAATTTGTTGAAAATTACTGTTCGTCTTTGGCATCAAAATGAAATCCTGTTAAAGTAAAGTAAAGTGTGTGTTCTATGCTTTGTTCTTCCACAAAATTGCTTCCATCTAAGCAGATGCACAGACATTGGAGCTATGATCATACTTCTTTCTTTCTTTTTTTCATTTATTTATGATTTTTTTACGGAGAGAAATTTTTAAACACAACTGATTATTTAATGTAGATAATCATAACATTTAAAATCATAGGCTCATATTCCAAATTCAGAATATATAGCAATGGAACCTTGATCACACAAATAATAATCAACTGAAAATCTAAAGCAGATTTGAGGGGCTTACAAATGTACATGTACATGTACATGTACACTGCATGGGTTTCCAACTCTTAAATCATTAAAAGAAGAAGTTACCATTGGCACTGGCAGTCTTTTTTTATTGCTAAATGGTTAGTTAAGTAGTAGAAAGTAGTTCAGATGCATACAGGAGTCCAAATTGTAATTGTTTTTTATGAAATGATAATGGCATCATGGTAACTGACGTTAAACTAGGTCATGGTAACTGACGTACACAAATTGGTTTCAATTTGATCTTGATTGTATGTTGATATCCATAGCTTGGCTATTGATAATAATGAGATGCTGTCATACATTAGAAATCTTAATTGGCATATTTGATACTGTCTTCGTTGTGGAAAAAAATCAACAAGTTTATGTTTTCGGTAACTGACGTTACATTCCAAATGAGGGTTGATTAAATCTAAGTTTCTTGACCAAAGTCACAATAGAACCAATTTTTATCAAATACAGTTTGACAAGAGTGTCTCTATAATAACTTTATCCATGTGAAAGATTATCGGGAACAGAAACGATTTAGTTGAGAAAATGAAAATGAGTTTCTTGTTAATATACCTTTTCTATACCCAAAAATTATTGGAATACTTCAGCATATGATTAGAAGTGAAAATGGCCGCCATCGGGAAAAAATTTATTGATTCTTAAAACTTCAACTCATGTATTTTTTGAAAATCAAAATGATTTGAACCAAATATCTTTTTGAATTTCCGGCACCCTTGTCCGGATTTTCATGGAATTGCCCATATATATAGTGTGACTTCGCCTTTCAATTTTGAGAGCTATGCTCCTTATTATAAAATCTATGATTTATGTTTTTGGCATTCTTCTTTATCAACTGTGTTATTTATATATATATATAGAGAGAAGAAGAGAGAGAGAGAGAGAGAGAGAGAGGAGAGAGAGAGAGAGAGAGAAGAGAGAGAATCGAAAATTGAGGGAGGGGAAGATATCTCGGAAGATAATTGCAGCGAAAGAGATAGAGGGGGTGGTATGGAGAGAATGAAATATATAATTATATATATATATATATATATATATATATATATATATATATATATATATATATATATATATATATATATATAATATAATAGTATATATATATGTCTTCTTCTTCTTCTTCTTCTTCTTCTTCTTCTTCTTCACCTCTCTTTGTCTCTGTCTGTCTGTCTTTCGTACTTTCTTGTTTCTTTCCCCAACTTTACATTTATTACTTTTTGTTCGTATTAATCTCAGAGTTATCATATTTCACGTAGGCCTATTCGAAAATCATTCGTGTGCATAAAAATCATTGAATGTCAAAGAAAACAATGGAAGATTTACTTTCGCTTTCAGCTGTATTATCAAAGTGTTAATCATTTTCACGTTCACTTTATTTTCCATTGGTCTAACTCATTAATATCAAACTTAATACTGAATACGTTCAAAACATCTGATTGATTGATTTTCATATAAACTAACAATGACAAACCCATGCAATCGTACAAACAAAACTCTTTGTCGTGTATGTGCATTACACAGGGGAAAAAATAAGTGCGAAGAATATTATTGTTAAAAATGAAATATCAAAGTGTAACATTATTAATCAAAAGGATTAAAGTAACACATTTGTTTGTTATTGAAGAACATCAGAAGATCAGTACGTGAATATAAAAGAAGATAATTAATATATTAATGCCAATATGAGATAAAGTGGAATTGTGGATGTGTTCAAACAAAATATCACAGTGATAAGTGAGAGCTGTAAAATCAATATTGTACATCACAAAAAATTAATAATGCAACCAAGTGAATGTTTCGAAGTATGAACTAAAATAAACTGAAACTTAAAACTTTTGGGTAAAATGGGTTTACAGTATTTATAGGAAATACAAATGGTGCTCATGAAAAAATGAATTGGTTAATTGGTAAAAAATAGATATTTCATTGATGGTTTTTATCTTAAATTGTGCTATCTCATTTGAGCGTGAAGTATTCTTAAACAAAAACAAAACAATTGACACTAAGTCTTGTCTGGCCCTATATACCTGCCTAAAGAAGGCGCTCGACCAAGACCTTTTTAGGGGTTCATTTTACAATGTACCCATTCGCCTCACATGGGTTGAGTATGGCATATGTAGAATGATGTCTTGCTAAATGATGCAAGTAATTGGCAGAGATTTATTGCCACAAAACATCTTTTCTCAGGGTATATTAATACATTACAGGAAGCGTCGTGGTACAGTGGTTCTGACTCTCGCCTTTCAATCAGAGGGTCGCAGGTTCGAATCCCAACCCGGCGTTAATTTCCTTCGGCAAGAAATTCATCCACAATTTGCTGCACTCGACCCAGGTGAGGTGAATGGGGACCAGGTAGGAATATTTATTCCTTGAAAAGTAGCGCGCGTAAAAGCTGCACTGCTAAAGCCACGGTAATTATGCTGCATAAAATAATGTAGAGCGCTTAGAGACTTCTGATAAAGTAAGTGTTAGGCGCTATATAAGCAAGTATAATTATTAATTATTATTATAATTTCATTAGCACAATTAACATTCTGTTGGCTAATATGAGCTAAATTCCTTGTGCATCATTTTGGGTTGCGTCCTTACGAAATACATCACAAAGATGGGTAGGTCAACATCTACAATGAAATCATTATAAATAAACCTGTCTAGCATTCGTGTTCAATGTGTCTTCATCATTTACAGTCTCAGTATTATAGATTGAGCTTGGTCTAGTCCGTTCAGTATCGTTCGAGAAACCCTGGTTGACTTGAGACCTAAAGGGTGTACTGTGATGAATAGCTCTTGAGTTAACATGGTTTGCATTCAAAGAAGGCCGTGGTTTCTTCGGACTCAATTTTGATTTAAAGTTAAACGATTGCCTGAGTTGCTTGGGACCCATGCCAACTATTCTCGACGAAATATCAATCTTCGTTTCATTTTTACCCGGCGATGGTTCATGGTTGATTGCTCTCTTATTGTTATCTGGTTGGTCATCGTCGTCGTCGCTGTCCTCTGGAAGTTCGAATCGACCAGGGAATCGTTTGGTGACGACGTAGATGGCTGTCATGATGAAACCCTGAGTGAAAACGAATAAAACAAAGAGAGTAGGTACTCGAGTCATCAGGTCCGATTCCGGTTGAGGGAATGACAATCCAATGACAGAGGTCGCTAGGAGTCCGTTCTGAGATCCTGTCTCGATTGCAATTGTGAAAGCAGATCGGTTGGACAGGCAGGTGAGTTTAGCCACGAAGAAGCCTAGGAGACCAGCTACAAAGGGTAGGATGATGGCGCTCAGGTAGATCTCGGCAGGAGACGCGAAGGCGAAGTAGTTGGCCCAGATTCCTGCAGCAAAGCCGACGACAATCAGAAGCACTGCAAGTGGTTTCAGGACGCGGTGGAACCACTTAGCGGCTTTGGGGTAGCGATGAGCGATGAATGTGCCAATGAAGAGAGGTACGACCAGCGTGATGAGCTGGATGAAAATCTGCACGAAGGGTATCCTGACGTTACTTTTGTTGCCTGCGTAAGGTGAGGCGTAGATGAACAGGTTCAAAGGCATCATCCCGAGGGCAATGACAGTAGAGCAGAACGTCATCGTGAGACTCAACACCAAGTCGCAATTGAGGAGGAGAGTGAAGATGTTACTCAACCATCCTCCAGGACACGAACCAACGATAATGAGAGCTACAGCTGCTGTAGGTTCGAGGTTCAATACCCTGGCTAGAAGAGCAGATACACCGGGCATCACGACGAACTGACAAATCGCACCGATCACCACTCCGAACGGTCTCCGCATCTTAGCTTTGATGATTTTCCATTCTAACTTTACCCCCATCGTTACATAACTCAACATCAGCCATACCAACAACACATAGTTGAATATTGTTCCGATTGGGCTGGGATTTCGGATCACTTTCACAATAAACGGTTCGATCTGAAAGTTAGGATCAACTAATCCCAAATCATCTCTTATTACAAAATCAATCTGCCTGATACCAAATGAAATACCTCTTATCGCAATGTTCATAGTATGTATTCCATCAGTTCGGAGTCTATCCCCAGTTGTACCATTTGCAAACAAAATCGTTTCATAGATGGGGTTCACCATAAAGCTCGTTTGTTCGAGGGTGAATTTTTGCAGGTCACTGCTCGCTGTTTCAATCTGGAGGGTTTTTGATATACCTGTTAGATTTATTTGAAGAATAGCTTCTTGTCCTTCTCCGACCAGTATGAAATTTTGTGGCAGCGTGGTGTAGTTAAACTCTGCTTTGACTACTCCCAGTAGTATCAAGACGATGGAGAATATTAGGGTAGTACGATATGATAATGATTCCGGCGCCATTTTGGGGACGTGTTTTTGTTGTTAACTTTGTTTATGGTATAAAAAAAAAACTCCCAGCTATCAACCGCAAAAATGTTCCTTTTTAGCAAGTCCGTAAGCACTAAGATGATCTCGGGATGTTATAACATGGTTAAAACGTTATTATTGCTGTAGAAATGGCTGTAATTATGCTTGAATTGTCTTCAATATTCTGTTAATGACCAAATCAGTCTTAAATTATTTCTTGAAGTGCTTACAGAATTAACTGCCTACGTGCAGCAAAAGAGTTTCGATCACTACTGTAAGTACCTGCGATCCGAATCAAGAGTAGGGGTTCCACGCTTTATTCCTTGAAAATATATGCCTTTGTACAGAATAAGCTAACAGCTAAATACGTTCATTCGATGAATAGTTTCGAAAGCAATGATCACAGCTGGAATACAAATCGCTTTCGCCTAATACTTTTAATGAGACGTATTTCTTTGTGCTACATTTACAGTTGATTTTGTTATTGTTGTTATTTTCAGATCAGCTCCTCCCTTTAGAAATCGAACCATAATCGAAGTTTCTGATAGAATGAAGAAGAGAAATATGAAACCTCATTCAGCGGCGGATGTTCACAATAAATGATTTCCTTATAGCGGACTTGAGATAGCTGCCAATCAAGTCTTCATAAACACTAGTTCAGTTAGTATGCTATGTTCATTTTAAACTGTGGTTAGTGAATAAAATCGTCCGATATGTGGATGTAATTTGAGATTATTGTGGTGTGATTTTTAAAAGTCTTCAACATTCTCCTTAGTCGTGGGCTCACATCTTTTCATCTCCATGTCCATACTCCTGAATATACTTAGCATTTTCGCTCATGACAATAGCTATATATGTCCAAATATCACACAAAACAAGTCCTATTTCTTGTTGTTGACACAATATTGTAAATATATCACACCGAAGAGCACATGAGGTGTGCAAGGGCCACAATTCAGCTAAAATGATTCCATATACGATGAGAATATAGTTGTAAATGAATCCATCTCAGTTGCAGAAGGGCGTTAACTTATTCCCTTCAGCATAACGGTCCTATATTACAGCGCTTTCTCAAAATAGCGAATTAGAAGCAGAAAGATGGATGAAGGGGGAAATGCTTTTGTTGCGTCGTTGAAGCTTTCATTCATGAAAGGATTTTTGTAAGTTCGTTTATTCTCATGCTTCGAAGCATGAAAGAGAATGATAATGAGTTCGTTCGTTCACTGTATGTGGTTTGGCTCAGAAATACAATTTGCAGATGAGTTCACCCTAAATAGATTTATCGCAAGAGGAAACTGTATTCATTTGACCATGGACGTCTAACTTTTGTCAAAAGTTATACGTCCATGATTTGACAAGCTTCATTATAGTGAGAACTCTATACATAACTCATAACTACCGTATTTTTTTTCCTTCTGTCTCTGGGTCACTATCATTGTTCATATTGTTGATATCGTATCAGGACAACTACCCCAGAAATAGGTGTAGGCCTATAGGTAGAGTTAGGGGGTGAGGGGTAGTTATCAGCGGGGGTATAGGCCTAATCCAGGAATATAATGTTTTTCTTTACTGAATAAATAATAATTTGTATTGACAATATGCAGTTATCTCACTCAAAGCCTGTTATTATATTCTTTATTTTAATGTACAAATAGATGTGTCATAGAATTGTGGTAAATTGCTGTTGATTTTCTTCTTTTTTTCTTCTATATCTATTTGCTAGATACGCCAAATCGACATAACTCATAACTTAGAAGTCATTATATCAACCAAGGTGGTATATCTGATGAGCATAATAATAATTATAGCCAATTTAAGCAATCAAAATGCACCCCTTTTGAAAGGACCATTTGCACCGATGATTTTAACACCTTTTCGCATCCTACAGTGACATTTTTCATCCTTTCATCTCTTGAAGGCGAGTCCTAGCTTCTCAAACACAACACGCCTTTACCACAGTCCATTATGACTTGTGGTGAATTTGCTTTCGCAATGAATTGAAGAGCATTACGATTATAGAGAGAGGGTGCAAGTGTTTTTCATTGTTCATATAACAATGACGTACGTAACGGGACACTACATGTATTGTTGTGAAGAACCGTTAAATGCAATGGTCATAACTAGCCGTATGTGCACCATGCAGGCTCTCTATATATGGCGGATTTTCTACGTCACACTTTCATTTTTTTTCCCCAGAAACACACGGAGCAAGCATGGCACGCAGGAGGTTTTTGCAATACGGGCATATAAAACGTACGAATAGCGGAAATTAGCCAGTGATGATTACGGAAAACACACGCTATATGTTTGCCAACCACCAAGTGTCTTATGGGTGTGACCAGAGCAACATAATCACGATGGTCAAACTCCGTCTTCGCTTCTTGTTTATGTTTTGACCTATGCCCGCTTCGTTTGCTGTCGCCAAGCATTAAAAGTAAAAATACATTATAGTTACAACTACACATTTCACCCAACAAGGAATATATAAGCTATATCTTTTTATTCCCATGATTTCAATAGAGATTTTAAAAAAAAATCAATGTCATAATGTGACGTCAGCGGTGTACTATAGAGCTTTTATTCATCATTCTTGTACAAAATTTTTACAATTTTCTTTGTCAAATATAATGACGACAACGAAGGCTATCTTAATACATTTCATTCTGAGACAATACTCATTCAGCATGGCAGCTCTTCGAAGAAAGTATTATTAATCTGACTTGAGTAAAAGGGAGAAAAAGAAGCATGGCGGATAAATGGTTGAAACACAATGTTAAAAGGGTGGCAGCAATGAATTTAATCAAATTCATTTGATGAAATCTACACCAAGCAAGAGTACAAGATATTTCAGTCAGGAAAAAAAAAAATATATATATATATATATATATATATTAATATACCTACATTAATATAATACATTAATATTAGTCATATTACTTTTTCGAATCTATAAATAACCGCGGAGTCATGGATCCAGGATGGTCCTGTAAGGGAAAAAGTCTCATAATTTTCTTCTTTTTTCTTAATCCAGCCAGATTTTCAGGACAACATTTATTAGAGCTGATGTGTTATTAAAAAGCGATTTCGAGTCAGTAGTATTTTGTTTAACTTATATTGTGTAGCCTGTAGGCTATAAATAAGGTGCTCAAATTATTTTTTTAATTATCGTACACAGGCTGAATATTTCTCATAATTTGTAATTCAGATTGTCAATATTAAAAAACAATACACACACAGAATTTTTTTTATTTTTGTATTTTATTTTATTTATTTTTTATTACAAAAGTCTAAAAGGATTTGTAAAATAGGAACTGCATAATTATGATGTAAATTCTATCCATACACATTCACACAGTCTAGAATTTACATCAGAATTATGGAGTTCCTATTTTACAAAACCCTTTTTAGACTTGTGTAAAAAATTTCTCTGTATAGCTAAAGGCATATCGAAAATTGAATTATTCTTTTACTGTGAGAGATAGTGCTTACCATTTATAAACATAAACACGACGGCTTAAATGTAATCTTACGATCAGGGCATAAGAAGTTAAACATTCAATTTCCAACCGGATATTGTTCATTTTGCAGCTGATGATGATGATGAACAGCATTTGTAAAGCGCCATAATATCTGCAAAAACATTCAAAGTCTCATCTTCAATCAATAACCTCAAAACAGCAGCATATCAAATCGTGTTTGGAAACAAATTGATGTTTGGCGAAAAACATTTCAACCGTGAATGGTGAAAAGAGTTTTAAAATTTACAAAATAGGCCCTAAAGAATTCTTCTTAGCTAGAATCATTTATTATATACCTTGTAACAAGAACATATAATATCTACTCACCCTGATTGACTAAAAAAGTTTGAGAAAGTTGGCAAACTATTAGAAATCTTTCCAAGATGTTTGGTTTGGATGACACTCTATCCTCCTCGGGATGACCACATCGAACTAATGAAGCAATAATAACACCGAGTCGCTTCTCCCCCACTCTCTTATATCAAAAGGTTATTGATAGGAGTCGGTATGTTTGATCTACTCAAGAATGACCCAGAGAGAGAGAGGGGGGGGGGAGAGGGAAGGAGAGAGAGAGAGAGAGAGAGAGAGAGAGAGAGAGAGAGAGATAAAAAACAAACGACTGACAACAAAAGAAATGAATCATCATTAGTGAAGACAGAGTTTAATGGAGTTTTAATCACCTTATGGGCCAATCAGAAGTGGTTATCTTGAACAATCATTGATGACCGCTGATGTTTTATGACCGATGAATTGTGTTTACTCGGAAAGAAAGTAAGATAGGCTATACTGCCTCGAATTATTACAGCAATACAAACAAAAATTGCGTTTGCACCATTTAAAGGTGATATCTTGGTGAGATATTTTTTACTGCGATGATATCTTCCTATTGTTATGAGATTATATATATTGTACACCTATCTAATACGCAAGTCATGATACAAGGGTTTACTATTATATCGTAGACATCGAAGATATAACTTTGTTCTTTGCTCCCCTTTCTACTTTTAATTTCTCTCCATACCGGTATATCTTTTTCGTTTTGGCGTTCTAAATGTTACTTTTTCTAGAACCCTTTGAAAATGACCCTTGTTGTTACTGGGACATGTATTTAGGCTATCACTGATTGGAAGTGACGCCCTGAGGATAAAACTTTAAGTGCTCTATACTGGTACAGGTATTCTAGATATTTTGAAGTGACGCTTTTTTTTTCTTCTAAGATGACCCTTGTATTTGCTCAAGAAAAGCAGTCGAAACAAAGTTGATGTTGACCGAGGTCTTAAACCAACTCGCTTCTTTTTTTCACCAGAGAATGAAGAAGAAAGGTATACAATAAGGGAACAAGTGAGATCGTTAAAGAACAAGCAAAAGAGAGAGAGAGAGAGAGGGAAGACTTTCAACAATCCCTTGTCTAAATACCAAATTTAATCGATATATTCAAGGCCTCTGTCCTAGGCCTAGGCAAGACAATAGTTATCCTACTGAAATGGTACATTTGAAAATGAAGTTGCACTTGCACAATTTCCTCGGAATGTCGGAAGAAAGGAGACAAGTACAATATTCTGACAATAACATGAACCTATTTGATAATAATAATAATAATAATACGATCTGGTTATTTTTAGAACACGTTTCCAGTGAAACTACTCAAAGTGCTTTACAGAATAATATCACCCGTTTACAGGATTCGATTCCATATTTACAAGGATTAATTTTAGGTAACAACGATGTTACATTGCTATTAACAAAAAGGCCAATGTGAATTGACTCCCTTCAAATTATTGCACGATAACCCGTTGTAAATAGTTTCATGACATAGCAGTTTGCCTTAAAATTCGTTCTATTTACATTTTGCAAATATTGCAATACACATTTTTAGCTTTTTGTGTAATAATAAAATTTTAAAAAACGACCAAAAAAAAAGTAAAAAAGTAAAGGCATTATGTTAATTTCATTTAAATCAGGGGCTCATAAACTTTTACCGCAGAACAAGTATCCCGTTTTGTGCAAATATTGGTCTAGAGAATTTTGGTGTTTTTTTTTTAGAGGCAGGATTGTGTGGTGTGTAGTTTTTGGGGCCATCCACTAAAGACCACTATGATATAGATATGCTATATTGACCACAATTTAATTTTTTTTTTAATGTATATTGGGTCAATAACTTCTTGGTTTTATTTGTCCAAAAGCCATATAAATATCCACAGCACCGTTCCTGTTCTCTTTAGTATACTGGTCGGTGTTATCTGCAAACACATCCCAATAAACTTTAATAGATCAAAAGAGTTCAGTGTGTAATGTTTACCAATGATAGTGAGAAGGTCGTTAGTATTATAATTGTAATTCAGTGAGTATTACAGGTATCAGTGCTCATTGTGAAAGTTACAAAAGCTTCTTTTTTATGTGGCTTTTTTTGGTAAAAAAAAAAAATTACAAAAGCGTTTCTTTTTTACGATGTGGGTTGTTTTTGTTGTCGTTTTTCAAAGGCTGATTCATGTGTAGAATATTTTCACCCTGTAACCTATGGTGTGTTACTTCGTCATATAAAATCACCACTAGAAATAAGGTGATATTTTCTTAAAAGAAGTGTTAGAATGTGTGTAAAGAGTGTGGATAGGAGATACATTCTGCCTACAAAATGTTATAATTTCCAAAAGTTGTTTATAAATATTACTGATAGTAATCAAAGAATGAAAAAAAAAAAAAAAAAAGGAATAAAAAGTCATACACTTCCCATCTGAGATATAATTCTTTAAGGTGGAATTCCTTTTAAGTAGTCCAGTCATACACTTCCACTATTAACGTGATTTCTTTTTTGGTGATGACGAAGTTTGCGACAATAAGTCAAGATAATAGACCGTCTGAAAATCCTAATAAAATTATTTTCGTATTGTAACTGATTTTAATCATGAGACTTAATAAAATTCCTAGATATAGATACAGATGATTCAATTCACACAAAGATTCGTATTTCAAAAAGGCAAAATGCAAATTTCACTGGATGAAGGTTCCTCCATTGTCAAACCAAACAACAACTATTATGTAATTTGCATTTTGTCTCTAACAATCTTCCTCTCAACAATTAACTCGCCATCGGGACATACACTGTATGAATGATACTATATTATATTCATGTACTAGTACACAAAAATATAGACAAGTAATTCTCTTTTACATGAAAAGATCAGTTTAATTTTTAGTCTAATTCTTGTTTATACATAACCATAACCTAAAATATGCGCTCCATGTGGCTTGATATATCAAACGTTATTTAACCTGACCGTTATTTTCCCCTTCTTCCTCCTATCAGTCAAGAATTAAAAAAAAAAAAATAATAATAACTATTTCAAAAGACTGTAAAATGACACACAATTTATACTTGTTACTACTTTGTCAGATGTAAAACCATCAATAATGGGAGAGCGGAATATAACACAGCAAGCAAAGTAAAGTTCATAGAAATAATCTCTTAACTTTGTTCATATACGTTTAAAATTGAAGACATTGATAACCAATTTGTATTAGAATAAATGTGCTAATATCATCTGTTACCTGCAGTTAATATTTCCTCAAACACAGCAAGTACTTGTATCAAAGTTGGTTTGAAAAAATTATATTACATTGTACAAGAATATCATCATTCAAGAAATTCAAATCAGAGTAATTCAACCATGAAGCTATGAAAATCTTACTTTTTTTTTAGCTTCATGATTTAACTATTAGTGTAATGTACATATGTATTTGCTTTGTACAAAATTAAGTAAAATTAATATACATATAACTGAAGGCATTGTTAGTAATATCAAGAATAATAACGCCCTCTTTCTCCCCTCAAGTTATACAAGATTTCTACAACATACACATAGGTATTTGTGATACATTGTTCCATTTTAGTTATTGTAGGAAAAAACAAAAATATATTAGAATAACAGATTTTTATATCAGATATTTGGATGACTAACAAATTATCAAGTCTATGAGACATTAATGAGCAAAGATTTTTAAATGAATAAATGATAAATTGTACATGAATATCTGAACCAACTTGATCAAAGAGTACTATTCTTATATACACAAGTATTCATGCAATAGTATTTTTTTTTAATTCAGTAGTTTAATAAAACCTTGTTGAGAATAAGGACCACAGGGTTTGAAATTAGAATTTCATCAGTGAAATGAATTAGACTTTGTTGATATATCTACATGGAAGTTGCATAATAATATAAAAATGTCTACATATTCATAAAACTTAGGTTTATACAAAATGATTTTAATGCTAGGACTCGCTTCGCCTTGGTTCATTTTTACAAAACCCCATTACTATATATATAGTTCAAGATGATCTTACATTCCTTCTCATAAAATTGACAAGCAGGATTTATTACAATATTTTATCTGATCTCACATGTATGTTTTCAATTTCTAGTGACGTTCATGCCGAAGACCAAGTATTGCCATTTTTTTTCCCCTTTTCTTTTTTAACGCACAATAAAATACATGTAAATAGATTCATAAATGTTGTATGTAGTGGATGTAAATCTTGATTGATGGCCATTATGCTAAAAAATTGTTTGTTTGATATGCTCCATTGTCTGAGATACAAAATGTATATGCATTCCAAGAATTGTCTATTAAAAAATTACCACACATTTTCTTTCCCTATTTACAGCATAGTACAACAATAACAATGGGTCAAGTATTTAAGTCAAAATATATCTAGATTACAAATAAACTGATCTTCAAATGACAGCAATTAATATGACTATGTACACTATAAACATCTCATAAACAATGACACACATTATACAATTGTTCACACTGTAAAACCAGACTCCTCTTCATCAATCAATCAATCATTAAATAATACAGTCCACTCCCATTAAAAAGAGATGCTCGGGACCAAGCTAAATAACACATCTTGTTATACTGAACACATAGAAAGTGGGAACAGGTAAAACGTCTCGTCGTAACGATATCAAGCTATATCAGTGCTTAGGACCAAGCCTTGTTGTAACAAATTGTGCTCTTAGTAATAGGAGAAGACTATACATAGCCAGACCTGTCTATTAAGGCCACCCAAAGGAAAGAGAAAAAGTGGTTACTGTACATGTTTTACAATACATGTGAATATGAACAGGGTTCTAGAGTGTATAGAATTAAGCTTTTGATAATTTTAATAATGGTGTCTTCTTCACGCGAAACACTCATACCTCTCCGAGATACTCTTTGCAGTCGATTGCCTGATATGCACAGACAGACCTGCCAACAAAAAATCGTATTCCGTACTTTTTCTATCCTCTTTCACTTCTTAAGGGGGTACTAAGATCTATAGATGTCTATGAATGCACATCACCATCATGCCATACTGTATAAGCCAATATTTTAGCGTACAGATATTTTCGCGATTTTGGACTAATTTGGGAAATTCGCGAGAGCAAAATTTCGCGATTTTGGTGATGACTTCATTACTATAAATACCCTTGTACTGAAGTGGAAATTTTCGCGATGACCGACTCGCGAAATTCGCGAAAATAAAGTCACCGCGAAAATAACCACTTATACAGTACTACATCGCACCTGTCTTCATAGAAAACATTTAATTGTTCAATGAATTGTCTATGTCCCTCATTTACCAGAACGAATGCCTTTGGTGCAGGGATGACACACTTGTCAAAATGTTCGGCATATTTACCTTGTTTTCTATTGAAAATAATTGAATAATAAAAGGTTTTCAGGTCGACAGGTGGATGGGGATTGACATTTTTATGATCTGAATAATTATTGACATTTAATGAGTTTGGTACCCCTTATCCAAATGAAAAAGACAAAAATACGATTTTAGGTTGGCAGTACTGCACAGATATGCACAGGCTCGTCACAAGTTAGGAAACCACCATTATTATCATATCAAAAGATTCTTTTAACCTTGTTGATGTTGACATACTTCTAAACTCACTAATACCTGTAAAGACAAACACAATGGAAGTCTGCCCTTTATAAAGAGGACGCAAGGAGAGGCTTTACAGTGTTTCAGAAGATGATTCTTGTACAATCGATAACTTGTAAGCAACTGATATATTAGTTCATGTAACATATGAAGGAATAATATCCTACAATAAAAATATGTTCATTTAGTTACATGACTATTTCTTCTTTATATACATACATGTCAAATATTCAAGCATCAGTCCTTCATAAACATCTCATTTGAAAACAAACCACTGGTATATGCAGGAAGCAAAGAGAGAGAATTCCATCTAGAAATTACAAACCAAAAGTATAATCCAATATGTAAACCTTTCAGAGAAGTTAGGACTGCATGCATCAGTGAGTGGTCTAAGAATTGGTAAGACATGGACTGGGCTTTGGGTACCTGGTCCTAGTCTACTTTGTAAACCTATCAGAAAAGTTAGGACTTCATGCATCAGTGAGTGGTCTAAGAATTGGTAAGACATGGACTGGGCTTTGGGTAACTGGTCCTAGTCTACTTTGTAAACCTGTCAGAGAAATTAGGACTGCATGCATCTGTTAGTGGTCTAAGACTAGGTAAGACATGGACTGGTTTATAATGTTTGACAGGTTGAGCTTTGTGGACCATATCCTCACGTCTCATCCTCTCTATCTCTCGTCTCTCTTCCTCTTCTTTCATCTTCTCCTGCTGGTGACGGCTCTCTCGTTCCTCAAGCTCCTTCTTCAGTTTCCATTGCTCAAATCCCTCACGCTCCTCGGCACGACGGTCAGTGTTCAGGTTGAAGGCATTGATCTCTGTGGTTATACAGATATAAACAAAAAATGGTTGGGTTTGGCTTTTATTGATCTCAAGTAAGGGTTGTATTATAATTATATGATAATGTCTCATCATTAAGTGCTCTCATGACGTTTACTCCTGCAATTTCTACTAGGACAATAGTGAGGGTCTGGAGGCATTTCTTAAGATTTCAGGATATTATATCCTCATGGTGCTACGACAGGTCTAAACCTAACCCTTCCAGACACAATGCCATACACAGCTTTAGGAAAAAGTTGGTATCAATTAGAAGATAAGGGTAGCATGTTCTGCTTTTGTGAAACTTACACACATAGATCAGAGGGCTCAAAACAGGGTCAATGTGTGCAGCTATGTTTTTTAACGCCCCCTCCTGTTATGAACAAATTCTTACCTGTGAGGGGCTTGTTTGGTTTCTGAGGTACAAATGGTTCATGGTAAACCACATCAGCTGGCTTCGCTTTGAAGGCATTGGCTTTAGCTCTCTGCTCATTCAGCTCCTCCTCCATCTACATCATAGGATAGAATCATTCAAATCATACTTAGTGATTCAGAATTGGATTACATTTATCATTCTGTAAATTTTTTCTATGTATTGCCAATCCACTCTTACTTCTTTAAAGGAATTGATTCTCTTGTGCAAATTTACGCCTAGAGCAGTTGATATCAAGTGGATCTGGCATCTTATAAGGCAATCATGCATTATTATCATCATTATTTTAGATCATTTAGTAAACACACAAAAATAGGCTAATTTATTGTGAATTTCCGATTTCCAATTGAATCACAAGGTACATTTAAGAAGACTGTAGTACACGCCCTGCTATAGAACCACCCCATTGAGTGAGGTGCACCTTTAATTCTCCGTATCAGGACAACTACCCTCCAGAAATAGGGTTCGGGTTAGGGTTACATATTTGGTGGGGGTAGTTGTCCAGGGGGGGGGGGGTGATTGTCCAGTGGGGTAGTTGTCCTAAAACATTAATTCTTGCCCACACCCACCTTCTTACTCCACATCTCAGCCCTCTTAGCTCCTTTCTCTTCATTAGCCAACTGGAATGGTTCAGGCTTTGTGACCGGTTTGATCTTCTTCTCAGGCATAGACACGGATTCAAGGATGGGCTTAGCTTTGAAGCGACGAGCCTATAATTAGGGTTGAAAATTATTAGAATTGTTAAATTGTGCCCGGGCATAGATACTGATTCAAGGATGGGCTTGGCTTTGAAGCGACGAGCCTATAATTAGGGTTGAAAATTATTAAAATTGTTATATTGTACCCGGGCATAGATACTGATTCAAGGATGGGCTTAGCTTTGAAGCGACGAGCCTATAATTAGGGTGAAAATTATTAGAATTGTTATATTGTACCCGGGCATAGATACTGATTCAAGGATGGGCTTAGCTTTGAAGCGACGAGCCTATAATTAGGGTTGAAAATTATTAGAATTGTTATATTGTACCCGGGCATAGATACTGATTCAAGGATGGGCTTAGCTTTGAAGCGACGAGCCTGTAATTAGGGTTGAAAATTATTAGAATTGTTATATTGTACCCGGGCATAGATACTGATTCATGGATGGGCTTAGCTTTGAAGCGACGAGCCTATTAGGATTGTACCCAGGCATAGACACGGAACGAGCCTAGAAGAAAAATGGACATCATTAGTATTATGTTTAACCAGACTACTAAACAATCAGGTATATTCTTGTAGATATTTAAAGCAATATGGAGGACAAAGAGGATAAATGCCATTACCAAAGGACATTTATTGATTTGGTATTGAACAAGGAATCATCAAGTTATAAGACAACTAGACAGACAACCAGGACAATCAAGCTATCACTAAGCAGTACTGAAAGAGAAAAGCATGTTTTCATCTTCCATAGAAATTTTCATCAGAATAAGGTTTTGAGCACTAAATTTCATGATGTTTACGCCATTTAGGGTAAGTTTTTTCCAGTCCGGTGTCGAATAGGGGTGCAAATTCGACTTCATGTAATAAAACGTTTAGGATACATTTTCAGGGTGTGTGGAGACGATGCTTGCTACAAGGCTTTCCCAGCAAAGATTAGGGGAAAGCTCATAATTTTTCGCAATGCTTATACAGAAACAAAATAATGTACATGTACTTCCTGAAATTAAAGGAAAGAACCTGTGGATTCACAAGACAATAAACACATGAAGAGAGAAGAGTGAAGCCCCATAAACTACTCGTAACCCAAGATGCAAAGCTACTGTATAAGACAACATTTTGTGAATTTTTAACTCCTGCATCGCGGCAAGAGACTTCATTGTTGAAATTGGATTAATGATTTAATTGGTTGACATATTCTTATATCTAACTTCTCACCAATATTTCATGTTTAACAGCAGAGAGATTTTTTTAAATGATGTGTCCTACCTTTTCCTCCTCATGATAAATCTCCTTGATCTTAGCTTCTTTGCGTGATTGGATCTCCTTATCACGCTGTTCAAATGAGAACGGTTGAATTTCAGTGGTCTTGTGTGATGTCTGAGGTTTGAAGGGAATACCTACGTGAAGAATCGGCTTGGCATGGATGATACGTGATTTTTGCTCCTAGTGAGACAGAAAACAAGAAGCGCAAAATCAGCATTGAATCAACAATAATAATGAACATTGCTTGTACATTGCAAGAAAACAAGAAAACAAAATTCCCTGATGAAATCTAAAAAAATCCCTGATAATTATGTAAACCCATTTCCAGTTTCGCATGTTTTCTTTGTTGTTGCCGGAAACTATTTGCAGTATATAACACTAGTCTGACTGACTACCAAACTTTTGATTTTTGGGCCAATCAAAATTCCCTGACTTTTCCCTGATTTTGAAGCATTTTTATCCAATTCCCTGACTGCAAAAAAGTAAAATGATTTTCCCTGATAGAAAGTCCCTACAGCTGCAATTCACAAAAAAAAAATTATACGAGAAAGGTCAGGATAGGAAGTAATTATAGAATATAAGGTAATATGAGTGAATTTACATTTATGTTTCTCTGTTGTAGGCCCACACAGCAAAGAAATATCATAATAGGACCTTTACACACTATGGAGGAATAATTCATAATAACCAACTTTGTATACAGGTGGGGCGTTTGATCTTTGACCTTGTATTAATATAAATTTGGCTCACAGGACAAACATAAGGAAAAGCTATAATTTCCATTGTTCATTATCACTGTACATGCACGTCTACTTTGAAAAATCCATCGGAGAGCGTCAGCATTTTGATACAAGACACAGGGTAGTCTTCCTCATAAGTGAGAAGGTTCAGATATGTTATGCAGGTAATTTTTACAATCTTCACAAGTTTGTTGTTGACATACCTCTGGTTCTGCAATGACATCCTCCTTGACCCTGACTCTGTTCTTGAGAGCGAAAGCTGGAGACTTGGGGCAAGTCAGTGATCGGGGCTGAGCTGGACCAATACCCTACAAAATACCATGGAATAGAATTAGGATGGCAAAATAAAATACATAGACTTTCAGAGCAGTAATGGTCACTATCGATTTGTATACAAATTTTCCATTGATTTTTTTCCCAATTTACTTTTGAAAGGTTGAATATATTAAAATCACAACGTCATAGCAATCTTTCCACGACCAAGACAAGAAAATGAATCATCATGGCTTATAATAAACAATAATGTCCAAAGAATTAGGATAAGGAATTATAGAAACTCATGTGAATTTATAATGAGATACCACCATACAAATAATAATGCTGTCGAATATCCTTACCACAGGTCCTTCAAGCATCTTGGTTGATACCGGTCTGGCATGGAATTCATACCTCTCCTCCTCCATCTCCTCTTCCTCTTGAGCTTTCTTCATCTCACGTTCTTTCATCCTTCTCTCACTCTCTAGGTTGAATCCCACAGCCTTGGTAGGTTCCTTGTGTGTAGGCATCTTCAGTCCAATGTTGGCGTTGTTCATCACTCTTGGGTTCACTGGCTTCGCCTTGAATTTGTAACTAGAAGATAGAAAGACAATAATAATTCATTTATACAGCACTTGATACACAATTTGACAATGTCTCTAATGAACTTAAAAGATATTAAACTGACTCATCAGATTCTGGCTTGTCCGCAGACAATGTGTGCACTTTCGTCATTTCCTGAGAAGTATTCCAGCCAGGCATCATCAATTAGTTGCACACAATGTTGATCAACTGCATTGATGTTCATTCTTACCATTTACACCAGGGTGGGGAGAAGCACAACAAAACTCCTTGCTCAAGGACGCTGTGCAGAGGATCAAACACACAACCTTTGTATTGCCAGTGAAGAGATAAGACCACGAGACAACAACACTTCTAAATGTACTCTTTGATTCAAATTGCTATTGCCAATAACCTTGATGTTCAAAATGTTTCTTAATAGCAATAAAAAATAACCTATAACTTGATTGTACATTTGTCAACTTTACCTAATGAAATCATAAATGATTTGAGCATACCATTAGACTCTGCATATTTCAAGTTTTTCGTAACTTACGAAAGACCGGATGAAACACCTAACCCACTCCCCCAGGTATTATTATAATCAGGTACACTGATTTTGGGAATATTTGCGGTACATTAATTTTCACGTATTTCATACAAAAATCGGCATGCATGAATGAAAAAACTTGTGAATATTTTGCCATGCCTTCTTATGCATGTATTTATTGGGTTCAATTGTGTGCTTACGAATATGCACAGCGAATTTAAGAACTTGTGAGTGAGTTTTGAGGCCACTAAGCACGAAAAATTAACAGCAAATACAGTATTACCTTTGCATCTCTTGAACTTCTTCTTCTTCTTTCTGAGCAGCACTCTGTACGGTGATGGCACGCTTACGGTTTCTACTCTCAAGGTTAGGTGTCTTAGGACAAGTCAGACTGGGCTTCTGGGCAACCTCTTGATGATGCTGCATGGAATTATCTAAACAGGAGCAGTGTGACATAATAATAATAATCATCATATCTTTCTTTAGAAGTCTCTAAATGCTCTCCAATACTATGCAGCATTAATAACCTGGCTTTAGCAGAGCAGCTTTTTTGTGCCCTGAGTTTAAACAATAAAGTACTTCTACATGTAGGTTCCCTGGGCTGAGTGCAGCAAACGGTAGATGAATTTCTTGCTGACGGAAGTTAAAGGAGGAGTCCGGGCTGAAATGAAAAAGTTTTGTAAAATTGAGTAAAATTCATCAAGCACAACACAGAAAATTTCATCAAAATCAGATGAAAAATAACAAAGTTATGCATTTTTTTAGGTCTTGATTTTTTTTGTAAAACAGTTCTTGGCAATTGTCTCATTGTCTCATTTGAATATTTGAATATTCAAATGAGCAAACTGATGATGTCACAGTCCCCCTACTTCTTGTGTATTTTATTATATGAAATCCTATTTATTTCATTTTTTCATATATTGCGTATACAGAAAATTTGTCCCTCATACTGAAATAAGTAAAAGCACTTGTGACCTTGAACATTCCACAAGGATTAATCCGTGTTTTATGTCCTTGGGGCAGAAAATCTTGATAATTGGTATTTCATACAATAAAATACAAAGAAAGTAGCGGGACTGAGACATCATCAGTTTGCCAATTTGAAGAACTGTTTCCTAAAAAATTCAAAACCTAAGAAAATTCATAACTTTGCTATTTCTTATCCGATTTTGATGAAATTTTCAGTGTTGTGCTTTTTCGATTTTACTTTATTTTTCTTATAATGCAAACTCCAGCCCGGATGAGTCCTTTAACGCTGGGAGAGGAATTTGAAGCGGCTTGGAAAGACCTGTAAAGGGCTATCACATGAGTAGTTGTCACAAATTATATTTTAACAAGGATTGCAGCAATCAGTCTGTTCAAAAAGTTTTAGACTGAGCAGTAAAATCAAGAAAAGCAGACATACTATTCAATTTTTCTCTCTCAAAAGATGCTCGCGTGGGAGTAGTCAATACACATATTCTTCTTATAGGTTTCTTGTTTGGAATACAAGGAAAATGATAATATGCAAATTCTCTGTAACTACACAATGCTCAACTTATTAGATGCTTACTATAAGACTTTTGCATCATGCAACAATAGATTTGTGCACAATGCAATAACCATTTGCATTTCACAAGGGATCACAAAAATACTGCATTCACTTGTTTCTCCACAAGCAAGAACAGCTGAAACAGAATTATGGACCTACAAAATTATCAGGAGCTGTATGTAAGAATAAGTTCATTGACTTTTTTCTGCAAATTATTATTATTGTTTAAATCAAATGAATTACATGCAGTAGTTTGAAATCCTGCCAAGCTTCCCATATGACTCCTATTTACGACTCTGAGAAGAGATTGTTTTTACCTTTACATTGCTGCTCCCCGCTGCGTCTGGTGTGGAAACGCTGTGGGGTCTTGTTGTGGAATTGTTGGATCCTGGTCGCCATGGACATATAGGGTGAATTCTTGCTTCCCTCTCCTTCTCCCAGCTTGCGTTTCCTATTCTCTGTCAACTTGAATGGCTTAGGAACAGTGGGGCCATGATGTACCTTTGCCTGAAATTCATCAGTTGGAAGACCAGATAAAATACCTCACAGAAAAGTACATTGTAAGCACAGGTGACGTGCGGGTAGTGACGTGAGGGTAGTAGGAGACACGGTGGGGGGCAAAGCAGAATTATGACAAGTATGTGCTAATCAGTAGATAGATTGATTTATTGCTGTAAGTAAGCAATTGTCCCAATTTACAATAAATGAAAGAAGCTGCAATCCAAATTAATTCATTAATAATTTGACTCGCAAGTTACCAAGTGAAATATTATTTCTGAATCTAAGGCTTAGATATATATAATCAAAAGTTAATTTAAAAGTTGTACTTTATGAGGGTACAATCCAACATACCGGTGAAGTTTTGCCCTTGCGGAGGTCACTCTCAAAGTTTTTAGCATCCTGTCGAGTCGCCATAGGATGTTCTTTGATCCTCTGGTCTGTCTCAAACGTAAAGCCTACAGGCTTGGTAGTTGGGATGACAGCCTTGACAGCATGGTAACCACTGGACTCCTGTACCTTCTTGTAGGAAGCCTGAGACTGTTTCTTACGAGCTGCCAGCTGCTTACGGAACCCTGCGATCCTCTCCATCTCCATCTGCTCTGTGGTCTTGAACTGAGGGCCAGGTTTGCCGCTGTTACGCCTGTAATATGACAACATTCATTCAAAACATTATCATTCTGCAAATTCAAACTGCTGTCAACAGTCTCTAAACTGTTTCATTCATGTGAGGCTATGTTCCCTTCAATGGGATGTATTTTCGAGTCTAGCTCCAAAAGTTTAATAAGATACTAAGAGTAAAGGAGATTTCAGACATGCTCTGCTGTAATTCCATACTCAAATTACTGACTTCAACCTTGGACATAGCGTATAACCTATATTTTGTACCACAGGATCCGGGGGGGGGGGGGTAACTTTGAATGAGGCTTTTTTTTACTGTATAAGTGGTTATTTTTGCGGTGGTTTTATTTCGCGAGTCCATCTTTGCAAAAATTTCCACTTCTGCATAAGGCTATTTATAGTAATGAAACATCACAAAACGCAAAATTACCTACTCGCGAATTTCCCTGAATATTGCAAAAATCAAAATTAGGGCCCTAAATTTACAATTTAACCCCCGCCAAAAAATGAAATAAAACCCACTTTGCATAATTTAAATTTGAATGGCATGCGCCATCAAATCCAATCAAACATCAACACCTGAACATAAAAAACTTTTGTAACCCTACATCATAGACCGGAGCAATCGTCAATGGAGTATATGCTGTGTCACACCGATAAAATGCTGTACTTACTTCATGAATGTAGGAGTGGTAGGCAATGTCAGCTTTGGGACTATAGATTTGGATGATGCAAGCGGTGGTGCAGGCATGTTCTTCTTGCTACCGCTCTGAACCTTGTCAGAGACACGCCTCTTCTTCAAGGCTGGTGATTGGCTGGATTTATTGTGGATGCGTAGTGATCTTCGCTGCATATTGCTGCTACCAGAGGCTCTCTTCAATTGGCTCACATCACTGTTCAGAGAACGAGTCGATCTTCTAGTTGATCTTTGTGTTGAGCGTCTTGGTCTGGAGATGAAATTAACATATTGATATTATCTACGTGTAAGCTTCTGCCCATGAAATTGATTATGCTAAGCCGATTCATAAGGAAAATTTGAAGAAACTTTTATCTACAATTGTTACCATTTGTTAAATTTTGCATGACAAATAAACAAACAAAAATCAGACCACACAGGAATGCACAGTACATGTTTTTAATTTGGATGGCATATGGGGAAGTCGTGACAACATACAGAAAAAAAGTAAAATGGATAATTTGGTGAGAACCGACAAATAAGAATAAAAGCTGCACTTAAATGTAACCACCCCATCCACATTAAAATGATAATAATAATAATTCATTCTGACAGCCAATTTCGATACCAAATAGCAAAGGTTTTGTTTAATTTACCTGGTTTCTTTTATAGCCCGAGTAGTTTTCTCCGTGTTACTGTTTCCCCATGACGTTACTAAGTTCTTGGGTGCTTGCTTGGGGGCAGCATGATCAAAACATGTCACAATATTGCTTGGATTAACAGCTGGCTGATTGCTCGACTCCATGGGGACTTCTGTAAAATGAAAAACATACATGTACAGCTGATGTCATTTACACATTTTACATTTCATTGCCTTCATTCATGAATGAACTTAAATTTATCTGATTAAATAAATCAACATATGTCGTAGCTCTACATTTTAAATTTTATTGATCGGTGGAATATTTTGAACAATGAAAGATAATCTTCTTCAGCTAAATGTAGTACAATGGGAGGGCTGGAGGCGAGTCCTGACATAGGGATACATGTACCAATCGACGTTTTGAGTTGATTCTCATGACATTTGAAATGAAAATGATGGGACACAACAGTTGCAAAATCAATAACACACAAGGTAATCAACGGTAGCAAGAGCAGTGCCATTGTCTTTTGACTGTAAAAATCATCTTAATCTCACACATGTCGATGTAGATTCAGTACAGGGAGGATTTGGTTCCTGTAATTATGTTCCAATGTGTCAACTCTTTACATGTTTAAATCTTACCCGTGTCCTGTGTTTCTATCTCTGGGCTTTCTGGACTATCCCTGATGACTGGTGTTTCTTCCACAGCATCCATCTCTTTCTCCTCCACCTGTGGTTCTTCTTCTTCCTTCTCTTGAGCAATCATCCTTGCACTCTCCTCATCCTTGACAACCGGCACTGTCTTTTGCTCTGCCATAGGCATCTCTAGAACTTTAATTTCTTCAGGGACTTGTGGTGTAATGTTTTCGACCTCCGTTGTCATTTGTGTTTCCTCAGTGATTGGTTCTTGGACATTTTCTGTAACCTCTGGAGTTTCATCCTGGATATGTTGGTCCATCCTTTCATCATCCTCTTCTCTGATGGGGACATCTTCTACAATTGTCTTTTCATTGTCTGCTGACTCTGTTATATGCTCGACATTATGATCTGTACTTTCATTGTCATTGTCTTTTGTCACATTTTCATGTTCAACTCTTTGAGCTTGAATTTGTAATGAACTAGTTGTTTCTTGCAGATGTTCAACTGATGCTGTCTCTTCTGAACACGGATTTGGCACCTCAGAAACCCTCTCTGTACAAATGGAATAATCCAGAATTTAGCATTAAAGTAAAATGTATTTGCACTTGAAGTCTTACACGTAGCAGGTTATTTTGTTTTTAAGATAAGATAACTGCTATGATGCTGGTTGAACACAATATTTTTATATTCACATGAACAGACATTTTTGTAGTGTTTGGCAGTAACATCACATTCCTTAATGAAATTCCGAACAGTCTGCCATTTCTTTTTTTTTTTGTTATTTTGTTGTTTTATTTGTTCTGCTTTGCTTTTTCCAAAAATCCTTTAGAAAGTTATAAAATTAGCAAGAACAGGGATGTAAAATTTCTGAATGTCTGTGACACATATTGTATTTCAAACCCCTTCATAAGACTTTAATACAAATTAATTACCTTTTGGATAGGGGTGTACAAAGTGAATTGAAATATTTTGTTTGTGTCCATGGGTTGAATTAAAAATGGGTTCAATAGTCTAATTAAATTATGCACTTGTGTGAGCACTGGTAATCATGCATTAAGCTCTGCAAGAAATATAATGTAAGAGATGTTGGTTTTAGTACCTTCTGCTCTGTCTTGTTCTTGACTCCTGCAGTCATTTTCAGTTTCTTCAAATTCTTCTGGGATTTGCATGTCTGGCTCTGCCATGATGAAATCACATTGCTCCTGGTTCCCTTCATGGTCAAGGTCTGCAAGATCAAGAAAAGAAATCAGACAAATTCAGACATTTGTTATATAGCATTCTGAGCCCCAGATTGATTCAGTGTTCAGGTTTGCAATAAATTACAAATTTGACAGAACATTTGAATTGGTCTATAAAACCTCCCCCCCCAAAAAAAAAACAAAAAAAAAAACAACAACAAACAAACAAAAAGTAAAATGAAATCTTGAAAGTTTCTTTTTTGCATTTTTCAAAAAGTCCCGCCTCCTGGTTATGGTTCTCAACTCCTAAATTTTCTTTGAAGCGCCACCCCCTAACTTAAAAAGACATTAATTAATTGAGCCCTTCATTTTGTTTTTCTTTTCTAATGGTATGGGCTACCAAATTCATAAAACTTGTGGCAACCTAAACTGTCATTTGCAACCTAAAAAACTAGCCAAAACCCTATGTTGCCCGGCCGGCAACCAAAGAAAAGAGTTTAGCAAGACAAGAGCCCTGCAACGCAAGCAACTTTAGCGGGCCCCGCGAGGCAAGAACATTAGAAATCCAAAGAGCTCGATTTTAAATTTATAATTATTGTGAAAAATACAGTTTTTTACCTACCGTTTTCTCGATGGATGATTTCTTGGATATCCAAGGTCTTCACTAAACTTCTGTTTCGCCTGTTTTTACTCCTCAAACTTCTGTTTTGAATCACTTTTGATGAGTGTTTGTACAAATTTGCAGAGATGACACACACGTTTCGGTAACAAATCCAAACTATTTTCAAATGAACGTAGATGGCGAAAACACAATCTGGGCAGATATCTGCCTTGCGCTCGTTCAAAATATAAGTTAAGGTCAAAGTACTACTTCCGAGAGTAGTTTTTCATTGCTGAGATCGCCACGAAACTTTCTATGATTATCATGCGGCGATATCTCAATCGGGAATTAGTTTTTGTTCAAAGCTGAGATATTTATTTCAAGCCCTATATTATCGAATTTCGTTATTAAATATGAAACGAAACTGGAACAAACATAAATGTAATTAGCAACATACTAACCACAGAGAAGCTAAACATAACTGAAACCAAAATAGATTCTCAAACAAAATCAAGTGCATATGTCTCTTTTGCTTTATTAAACATGTGAACGGCTGAAAAAGACTAACAGTCCAAACAAGTTCACTTTATCTTGGCTATGGACACGAAGCTTGATTCAACTCTACCTATACCAAATTATTGATTCGGTAAAGGTCCGATGAGAAAGTAGAGCCCAATCGCTAGCACGTAGCTAGCTCGCACACTTTTAAGCAATGTAACTAGAACTTGATCTGTGGTGATGCCGACTCTTGGTATTGGCCGAGTTGATCTGGGACGACTCTTTTAACAATATAGCAATTGCCGCACGCAGCCGCATTCAAATCATAGTGAATGACGGCGCTCTGCAGTGAGGCTGTGGGAAGGTAATTCTCCTGACGAGGGGTGAGTTTTTCTCCTTTTTTTAGAGTTTTATTTTGGTTTTTTTCCAGGGCCTAGGCCTAGCTTAATTTATTATGGACTATGAAAGCACTGTAGAACATTTTCTACATCCTTTATGGACGTACGTGCCATTAAAACAGTGGGAAAAGGGGTTCATAAAAATATCAACCGAATATAAAGGTCGATGCTACGAGGTCGATGCTATCGACCTTGTAGCAATGAGCAGTAGAGGTGCCGGTCCAGAACAGCAGATCGTCTGCATAAACACTGACCGTCTGCATAAACAATGACATTTGCCAAATTTTGCCGTCATCAGTAACAAGGTTTGTCTTCATTTATGAAGACGCCTGTTTTCTTTAGGGACCTACGGGATTTGGATGGCAGTTACAGAACTTGAGAGTGCTATAATTAGATTTCTTATCATCAATTAGTATTACCCCCAGTTCACCGTCTACTTTTATGACTTGTCCGTCTTCCCAAGGATATAAAAGGGATTAAGTTAAGTATCAATCACTGTGTTGTAAATATAGGAAGCATGGCACAGTAGAGCTTCAGTGAGTGGAGTTGGCATCAATTAGGAGGCTATTTTTTATTGTATGGTAAGGTGCCCCAAATAACATTGATGATTCTCAAAATAATATTTTAGACTCTACTTTGTAATAAAATCGAGATCGAATTTTAGGTGCGCAGACTAGTTGGGCACCACCATCATACAGTGTCCTTATAAACAAGGACAAGTCCAGTAATCTGAGACGATCTTTGTTTTTGGACCGGCGTCACTGATGTCTGATGAGTGAGCCCTGCACGGAAAAAAGTCTACCATTCCGCTTTTACAGAAATAGAGAACAATGCATTTTGATTGTTGGGCGCTCTGATTAGCTACTGGTAGCTATCGCGAGGAGCTCTGCCTCCCGGTTGCGATGACTGAAGTGCGTTGACCGTAACTGAACAACGCGATTCAGCTGTTCCCGATAAAGACCGCTTTGTCGTGCGCGCTGTCAATCATAACCAAATTGGACCCATTTCGCAAGAAAAACTGCAAGACTCGACTTCAAAAACGGTTAAGCGTAGACCCACTCTTTCAATATTTTTTAGAATAAAGAAGAGAAATATAAAAAGGAACTTCAACGAATCCACTGTCGGACTACGCCCACTTACACTTATGCATGGTCAATTCATAATTGACCTTGCACTGGGAAGTACCTTATTGCAGCAGTTTTCTTCCAATGGAAAGTCAATGCAGAAAAGTGTCTTGAGCACCTACAGCCAAGTCAAGGTGGCATATCCAAAAAGGGTCTAAAAATTCTACTAAACAAAATTTTAAAAATCTAATGGAAGAATTATATTGCAATGAGACTATAGATTATCTTAATTTATTTTGAGGTAGGTTTAAAGCTGGTTTCGCTAATTATTATTGAGAAGTTTCCTCATCAACCAAGAGGGCGACAGACAGCCATTTTAACGTTACAGTACTGACTAATGTTGGTTTGCAGCTGTATGTGGACTACGCCCAACATTCAAAACGTATAAAGAAATGAGGACTTACCAAAAAAATAAATGACGAATCTAAATTTTATCGTGACTATTGTTCATTGGAAGGCACAATGGTAGTGTATTTCATAATTTTTCTAATTCGTGATCATTCGAGCGTCATGCATAAATTACTAAATTATGGAGTAACATTTCTCCGTGCCCTGCCAGGTTAAAAGCCCATCTTAAAAATTGTAAAATAGATCTAAGTTAGATTCTAACACTAAACAGTTAGATCTAACTTATTTTAATTATTATTATTATTAGATCTAATTATTATTCTTCTTGCGTTTTCTTGCCTGGAATCTGACTTTTCACTTAGTCTTTCACTTCCTAACCATGCTAACTGAAGTCAGACGTTCAAATCTTGACAATCTTGTGAATAATTTCATAAAAATTTTGTATCACTTTCAGTTTCAGTGTCAGTGTCAGTGATAAGAGTAAGAATGGAATATTACTAAGTTAGGCCTAACGTTAGATCTAGATAGACCTAATAAATTTTAAAATAATGAAATATTAAGTGCGCAGACAAGCACTTCCATGATATTGATAAAATAATGATAAAGTCTAACAAGTTAGTTGCATTTGCAAATTGCACAGCTCACACACTCGGCAAGCAAGTGCAGTGCACAATTTCGCAAGTGCTGCATTGCAATTTGGCCATTGAACGACCACTGCGCAGCTGCTGCACCTCGCATTCGCAAGACGTGTGAAAAATTGATTCCTTACCAAAATATTCGTCTGCCTTGTCGTCGATTGCGTGAGGAACTGAGAAATCTACAAACTGTGGGCAGTTATATTCATAGTTCTCGTCGAAAGGGTGTTCTTCCTCCATATTGAATTTTCAGTTATCTCTTACCAAGTCTTCTATAAAACGAAATTTGTAAGCCCAAAACAACAGATCTCACGAGAGCAACAGCATTGTCGTATTTTCCAGTTTGATTTCGCCGCTGAACGTCAGCCAATCAGAAGCTCGAACGCGCGCAGATGAATTTTTCATGAAAATACGTAGCGCCATCTACGACAAAATCTAGCTGATACATATCCACAGAAATAGATTTTGTACTGATGGATAAAATGCAATGTACATAGAGCATTTTTGGGTAGAGATCAGTGACATAGAGGTGGATATATCAGAGAACATTAGCTGTTGTTGTTGTTGTTGTTGTTTTATAACAATTATGTTTTTTTTTTTCAGAACTATAATATGAATTACTATATTATTATATACAGACAATTAGACTGATTGGCAATAGAAGTAACCTCAGATTACGAGTAAATGATTGGTAAAAAAAAAAAACTCAGCATGGCAGGGCGGATCCAGCATTCTCCAATAGGGGAGGGGGGGGGCGAAAAAAATTTCATCCACATTTCCCTCCAATATGACTTGCATTCAATGAAAAATGCGAGCACGAAGCGCGAGCCGAAAATTTTTGATATATAAACATGACAATATGTAATGCTCATGAAGAAGATACCTATCTCATTAAACAGTGTGAGCGCGAAGCGCGAGCCGAAAGTTTTTGGAATACCAACCTGAAAACATTGTATTTTTAAGCGCTTTTGTGCTATTCTTTTAAAGAAGATCCTTATCTAATTGAACAATGCGAGCGCGAAGCACGAGCCGATTTTTTTTTTTTTTTGGATATAGGGGAGACTGGGGTAATTATGGCCCCCTTTTACACATTTCCTATTACTACCATTAAATGAAAAGTCCAATAATATTCTAATTATGTAAACATACAGTCAGTCTATATACATATAATATACAAAGGAAAGTATAAACCTGTCTCTTCTCATTTAATTACCATTATGTTAACGACTTTGTGGGGCCATATACCCCACGGGTTGGGGGTATTTATGGCCCCTATTGCCATGACTGTATGAATGAAAGGATATTATGCTAATTAGTTATGGTAATGTATAATAAATGTTGTTGGGTATTCCTAAAACTCTTATCAACCAACGACAATGATTTAATCAATAATTGGTTCAGCCAAAATTTTTATTTGTTTTATTTTTTATTTATGTACATAATCATGCAAGGTAATGTCCCCATCTGCGCTTATACACTGTTTAAATGCATTGGGGGCCATACTTACATACTTCAATTTGATCCCTCTTTATAGCTCTACTGTTAAAGATATTCAGGTGGAAGTTTTTCTTTTGTGTTTGTTAGTTCCTATTGTTTCTGTTTCAATCAAAATTTCATCTTTAATGATTTTAATTAATGATATCACACCCCAAAGAAAAAAAGCAGACTTGCCACTTTCCGACGAACAGAATTGTGATTGCCGTACATTTTAGGCTCCCCTAAGCAAACAATGTTTTTATATATTCTAATTTTTTTATTTTTCTAATATGATAGTAGGAAGAGTTTAGCTAGGCACATGTAAAATAAATTATTATTGTGTAATGCAGAAAAGTATTATAAGCTCTCAAGGGCAAAGGGGCCATAATTACCCCAGTCTCCCCTATATTGAACTCGAAAAATTGCATTTTAAGCAATAAGATATGAAGATGTCTCGATTATTTCATTTTTTTTTAATGCGAGCACAGAGACTACAGAGTGCGAGCTGATCTTTTTTTAATCAACCTGAAAACAGTGCATTTTAAACGCATTTTGTGATATATGCTCAAGAAACTTCAAAAGGATAATCATCACAATAACAATGCGAGCGCGAAGCGCGCGGGCTGTAAATTTTTGATATATCAACCTGAAAACAGTGCATTTTTAAGCGCTTTTTGTGCTATTCTCATTAAGAAGATACTTATCTCATTAATTAAATAATGTGAGCTCAAATATATATATATATATATATTTTTATATATCAACCTAAAAACTGCATTTTTAATTTTTTTTTTTTTTTTTTTTAAATTAAGATAATTAATTACATCAAACAATGCGGCTGATTTTTTTTTTGTTTTTGACATCAGCCTGAAAACAGTGTGCACTATCACATTATAGTTAGAGAGCTATAAGTACACATTTATTTACCCCAAATTCCCTAAAAGTTTTGACCCCTGGAAGTGATGTAGATTGGTACTGCAAGGTATAGGAGCTTCAAATGAACTGTTGTCTGCAACTTAAGGTTACCCTAACGTAATGTTAACCCCCAAAAATGATAAGTTAATGATGCCACTCCCAAGTGACATGGGGCGTAATATAATAATGTAAGGTAATATTTATAATTAAGAAAATAAAATACTTTCAACTCCAAACTACTACGTTGGTACCATTTACTCCATTTCATATGTCATTTTCTTCTATGAGGTATACTTTTCTAGGAAAGCACGCGCGGGGAAGGGTAAAGGGGGGGGGGGGCAACCAAGTGAGCAATATTTTGTGACAATTTTGAGAGCTTATAATTCGAACTATTCTCTTTCATATCCATCTTACACACCCTCTCTCTTCAGGTTCTGTCCGCTTCCCCCTCATCGTCTTTTGTTCATAATTTTCATGGCCTCATGTCTTTTATCAAAACCATGTAATATGAAACATGAAATCATAGTCTGGAATTTCTAATATTGTATACCGTTTTTCTTATTAATTATCAGTTTTCATGATTAACGTGGCTTTGACATTGTAGGCCTATTTTTCTAAATTAAATTTTATTTAATTATTTTTGATTGGCTGCCTTCTTCACACCTTTCACATCACCCCTTTTATTCCCTTTGTTCTCTTCCTCCATGCAGGCTTCCCCTATAGCTTTTTTTCTTTCCTTCTCTATCATGTTTGTTCCCTATACTATCATGACTATTCTGTGTTATTTTGTCTCCAACAAAGATTCTGCTTGGATCGAAAGCTCAGGCTCCTTTTGACTTAAAATTAAGATTTAAGAACTATAATCCCATCGATGATTATGAAATCACCCTTTACATTTTCAAAACTAAGTTTCGATAAAGACGCATGCAAGATATGCACTTCCGAAGTTTACTTTCTAACATGCCTGATATTCTTGCGGGGCAATGATAACTCAAGTGACGAAACGCTATAAACCATTTATAATGGAGGGCTTTTACTTCCTATCCTGGATCTGTCCCTGTTATTGATCCAATAAATTACAAAACAGAAACCAAGCCAATTATTTACATAATGCAACGCATAGTAAAACAGTTTTAGTGGCCGATCCAGGGCCCAGGCACAATTAACGGTTACCATATTTTATTAAAAAACACTCGTTAACTGTCACGGCTGTGCCCTCATCTTTTAATTGTTTTTTTCCCCGCGCCCCTCCCCCTATTTTCAAAATCCTGGTCGATTGCTGATCTTATTTCAATTGTGTAAAAAATAATAATAATAAAAAAACGTAAAACGTAATGTAGATCTACATTACGTTTTACGTTTTTTTATTTACACAATTAAAATAAGATCACCAATCGACCCGGATTTTGAAAATAGGGGGAGGGGCGCGGGAAAAACACACCTTGTTTCCAGTCGAATACATTATGATTACGTATTATAATATTACGACTGATTTTTGTTCAGTAGTGATGTGAGGCCAAGCCGGGGCAGGCGGGGAGGGGGGGGGGGGGGGGGGGGGGGGGGGGTTATAGCAATAGGCCTATCCACCTCGTTGGAAATTAAGTTTGTAATTTTATATCTTCCGTCATCAAAGATTTTTGTCTATAAGGGCAAGTCCACGCTATGTTCCCAAGGTGGTAATTTCTCGACTTTTTGACCATTTTTGTGTCAAGACTAGTGTGTCAGTGGGTTTGTAAAGGTAATGTGTCACATATCACCATAAAGGGTATGGAATTAACTTTTTGCAAATGAGATCAAAAAGTCATTTCAAGGTAATATGACGTCACAAAGCTCATTAATATTCATGAAAAAAATAATAAAGTGCATTAAAAATGCTATTTTCAACCATTGGAGTACAACCAAAAAGTATGTATTTTCTGTTTCTATATTTTCTTGGCTAACTCTGGTGAAAATATCAAGAACCTAGCACATAGCTTTCCATATTTTTAGACTTAAAGTTCACCTTTATTGGAGATCACTAAAATCAGTGGTTTATGTATCAGAGTAATCTAGAGAGCATGTAGAAGACAATGGTACCAA
>CALNVZ010003435.1:5556255-5589972 GCA_940671915.1 Paracentrotus lividus | reverse complement strand
TCCTTGTACTGAACTACATCACTTTCAGGGGTCAAACCTTTTAGGGAAAATGGGGTAAATAAATTTGTAGCTGGCTCCCTGACTATATGTTGAAGTGGAAATTTTCACAAAGATGGACATTCAAAATTTGTGAAAATAAAGCCAATGCAAAAATAACCACTTAAACATTATATCAGGATCATGGTTTTAGAACAATATATCTGCATAAAATTTTTAAAAACTTATATGTAAAATTAAAAGTGGATTTTAATTTTTTCTTCTTCTATTTTCTCCTTCTACTCTGTAGTTTGAAGACATCATTCTTCAAATGGAAACCAGACTTTGGAAGTGCAGCACATGAATATGAACAAGCTGGTTAGTTTAAAATGATTTTTTTTTTTAAAAACATTTATTTATTAATTTTTTTTTTCAGTTGAGGGTGTTCTTAAATAACTTGCATTTATATATTTATCAGAAGGTGTGATGAGAGTAAAAAAAAGACAGCAATAATGTCACAATTTAACATTTTTCAAGTGCATACCACCGAGGCATACCAGTTCCCCAATTTAGTTGATTAATACAAGTATTGTTTTAACTTCAAGTTTTTAAGTTTATATTTACAACTTAAAACAAAAATTGCAACAAACATTGTAATCCAAATTGTGTGTAACAATAGTACAACTTGATTTGTTTACAAGTTAAATTGATATACGAAATAAAAATCATAAGGAAGCTGAACGAACCACAATATAAAACAACATTTGCCTTTTGAGGAAGAACCTTATTACATTATAGAGGACTATATCATGGAATTACTTTCTTTAAAAAAAAAAGAGAAAGAGCAATCTTACATGTAAATGCTGAGCAATAATTTTACAAACTGTAAAGTTGAGCTTAAAAAGATTTTAGTACCTAACTTGACTTGAAGACTTTATCTTTTCCCCCATTTCTCCACTCAGCTGTTTGTTTCAAGAATGCTAACCAACCTCTGGAAGCCAAGAAGGCTTACATCAATGCAGCAGGGGCTCACAGGAACAATGAAGCGTATCCTTTTGAAATATAGTTCATGTTATGAAGTCCTGTGTCCAACACTGGACTGGTGTCATATAATATAATGTAATGACCCACAAAGAAGAATAAGAAGAGGTTATGAATTTAATATTCTAACCAGTATTTTTTCTCACAAATCTCAGTTTTTGGGGAAATAATGTAAAAATACTTTTTTTTAAAGCAAAGAATAATTTACCTCTAATATATTTATTGGAGAAACCGATCTGTTTACCTTGGTACTTAATTTGAATGAAGAAATGTTTTTCACTAGTGATATCTATTTCATTCTATTACGAGTTATTTTAAAATTTTAAATGATTATTTAAATTGTTAAGCACCTTAATCATTGCTTAGAGTGGATGTGAGTGCATAATGAATGTTACTATTTTATTTACACATCATTATATGTGGTGTCTATTTTTGACAAGCTAACATATTTTGAGATTAAATAATATGTTACTTAATGCCTTTTAGTTTGTTTTATGCAGCTAAGTCAATATGAACAAGCAGCTTTCATTGTGAGGATAGATATACCACATTACAAGACATGTACCTATTTTTAAGAATCTGTATAAATCCTGTCTTCTGATTGGTTAAAAACTTTTCCTGAATATAAATTTTATTGTCCAGTTTGTTTCATGCAGCCAAGCAATATGAACAAGCAGCTTTCATTATGAGGGTAAATATAGCACATTATATACAATATACTTCACTTTAAGAATATCTTCTCATCCTGTCTTCTGATTGGTTGAAAGTTTATTTTATGACATCAAAAAAAAATTTCATTCAAACTATTTCAAACCTGACTTTTCTACATTGTACATTAGCATTATTTTTATTACTGAAAAAAAAAAAAAAAAAAAAAAAAATTTAAGTAATATGTTTGATGCAACTTCCCCTAGGAATTTCTTTTTTTCCATTGTTTATTAGGAAGGGAGTTTGATTAGAAAAATGCTATGTTTATTTCATGTATTATGTGTTTTGAGATTGTATTGTGTTGAGATTTTTATTCAATTTCTTACATTTTGTTTATTTTTCTAAATTTTTTTTAATAAGACTGTTCCATCATTTTTATGTAAATGGAATATTATTAAATATAAATGATGCTTAATTAATATAATCTGATGCATTGTCTACTGGGAATAAGGAGGGTATTTAAAAGTTAACATCCATTTCATCCTTAGCAGACAATATGAACATGATAATAGTTCATATTAATATTGCCTGGTCTCTTTAACAAAGGATAAAACAACATGAATTAATGCTGGTAAACCTGTTCTATTGTAGGAGCTGAAGGATTGGGGTGAGGTGATGGGTTTATTTGAGAAAGCAGCTAGTCTTTACACAGAGCATGGTACTCCGGACACAGCTGCTATATGTCTTGAAAAGGCTGCAAAGTAAGACTAATTTATTTCATATCATCCTGTGCCCTGTAACATTATTAAAAGTGAAATTATTGTTCTGGTCATGACATTGAAATGTCGAAGACATTGTCTAAAAGTGATTTGGAAAGGTTGATTACAGTACACCTAAGCATTATTTTGTGCTGTGAGGTTTTGGAATTACCAAAATGATAAGAAATTAACCCGATTCAGCTTTGAGTCACGTGCACTTACGCAGAAATACATGTATGCCTGGGGCAGCACAAAATGTTCAGGACCCAAACATACCAGCTGTTTTAGTATGTTTGGGGTCATATTATGGCTATTGGGCAATTGAAGAGCAATCTTTTATCGTGGAGCTTTTTTATTATGATACTCTTCCCAAATAGCATGAAAATAACAGAAAAGCTCAATAATTTTTTTCATCTTTCCCACACCTTCCCATTACACTAGATACCCTTTAAGATTTATAATCAATTGTAAATTTAAACAACTATTCTGATTGGGTCACATAGAGTGGTCATTTCGAATTGTGATTAATTGTAACTTTTTTTGTTACAGGGCCCAGATATACACATATCAATGTTGTAATGTAAAAGTCCCTTCACAATTCAATTTAAGTAACTTTTTCTACCACAATGTTTGGCTCATAAGATTCTTCAATGGATTGTATATTGTTTGTTGTCAACTGGAATTTATTTGATTGTTATCATTTTAAAATTTAATTTTTTTTTTTCACAGAATGATGGAAACAGTCAACCCCAGGATGTCATTGGAATTATTTCAAAAAGCCATTGAGGTTGTTGAGGTAAACAATCCCTAAAGTTATTTTGATTACAGTCCACTCTTGTTATGGCAAGGTGCTGTGGGGGGTGCTGTGTCGGACATTTTATCCCACAAATGTGCTCTTAGCCAATCAGATGCAAGCATTTCAGTAGCTTATAACAGTTGGTCGGATAAAACGTCCGACAAGTCCTTTCATGAAACGCCCCCCAGGAGTAAGCTAAATACATGTAGCTTGTTTTACTGAACGAATGATTTACCTTGTTTTAGCAAAATAGTTGTATCTGTAATGATAATAATATAATCAACATTGTGTAGAAAACAACTTGTTAACCCTAATACTCCCGGGGGTGGGGGGGGGGCCCATAATGGCCCCCCTCGACATTTTCTGCGATAAATCTGCTGTGCAAATTTTTTTGACCGCGCTGCTCGCTGACTTTTTACTTTCAAGTCTCGCGCAACTTTTGAGACCAAATTTGCAATGCCCGGGTACAAGGTTACGAAATTACGCAACATTATGTAAGTGCAGGTCAGACACAAAATTGCTCAAAAACGTGTTTTCATGTACAAAATCAATACAAAATGTGTTTTCAGCTTAAATTCATAAATGAGTGATTTTTTTTACTTTCATTGACAACAGTCATTTATATGATGCTATTTATGGCTGAAATAATGTCGCCGATAAATTTTTTCAAAAAAACAATAAAAATAAAAAGAACGAAAAACAAAGAAATACATAAGAAATTAAAAAAATGATAAAATACATAAGAAATCTATCTTGGTACCAGAACTATTTTCATTCACAATTGTTAGGAATGCTATAAAGAATATTTTCAGCAAAAATTAACATTCTAGGAGCTTTATTTAGTGAATTAGATAAAAAAGTATGATTTTATAAATAAATTAGCATAATTAATTCATATGAAATAAAATATATGAATTTAGTGAAATTTACCTATGCAACCGCGTAGAAGACGTCATTCTCTACCATCGTACAAATTTTCACCGCGATCACGCGATCCGCGGCCGAGATCTTAAGGGGGACCATAGATGCCCCCCCCCCCCCCCCCCCCTCCCCCCCCCCCGCCCCCCCCCCCCCCCCCCCCCCCACCCCCCCCCCCCCCCCCCCCCCGGGAAGACCAAGGATCAAATACCCCAGGAGTATTAGGGTTAATTACTGTACTCCCTATAATGGGAGTAGACTGTATTTACCTGAGAAACACACACTTTTTAAACCATATGAGAGGGAATCTAATGAATGTAGAATGATTTGATTGAAAATAAAAAAATAAGGAGCTAGTATTCTGAAAATGAATTTTACTATTTATTATTTTGCCTGGACTATTATTGTTTGATTGTACGGTGATGGGATTTACATTGTAGTGCGTTTGAAATATGACATTCTGTCGGTGCCCACCTTAACCTCCAGCTAACTGTTTCAGTTCTCCAGTATACACTGACACAGTTTAGTCTAAACAGAAAAAGAAATCTGTTTTGTGGAACTACACTTTGAATTGAATAATGAATTATTATTTGATGTACATTATTCTAATATATTATTTTATACTTTAGTTGGAGGACAGGCCGCGTCAGATAGTAGATTTCCTGGGGAAATCAGCTCGTATTCTTGTCAGGATCCAGGACTATGATGAAGCATCGAAGGTTCTCTCAAAAGAACGAGATCTCAGACGGGATCTAGGTGACATTGATGCTACCAATAGGGTGAGATACTGGTCCACTCCCGTAATGAAGAGCTGCTCAGGACCAAACCATTTACCTAGTTATGGGCAGTTACAAGCAAAACAGGACATTGAGCTGAAATTTTAATGTGCCGCTGTGCCTTTGAAAATGCAAATTAGGATCTGAATTTACCACAAAGGCTTCTTTACAATACAACCAATCATTTAAGTTTTAAAAATTTGTGATTCAGTATTCTTGCGCTGAATAATTGATCAAACCCAAATTTGCACGTATGGGACTATGAGGCTTTAAATGCCTCTAATTCTTATATCTCGTCACGTTTTGCCAATTTTTTTGGCTTAATGTAATTGTCATGGTGTACTCCAACAAACTTTTTTATTAATATTTCTTTATAATGCATTTCTCCTCACGAAAAAGACCGGGAAACCAGATGTCACTCCGTAACCGGACAAGGGTTCAAGTTTTAAGTCATAATTAACAAAATATTCAACCAATTTTTTTATGCAAGGTGGCATATTATACCTAGAATAACATAGAATCCAATCAATAACTCAAAATTGTGATAGCCATTTAAATTTCACAGAGTTTAAGCAAAATGTTTTCTGCTCAAATATGCATGTCCATTTTGCGTCACTCCGTAACCATGATTATGAATATTCATATCTCATTAATTAAGAATATCACTATAAAAAAAATTATCATTTTGAAAAGAGGGTACCATCAGCTATTGTCATGAACCATTTCTTTGTACATAAAGATTAAAGTATGGATGATAAACTTGTTTGAATGCTGAAATGTTGCTTCTGAATGTCACTCCGTTACCTTGGAACTGCCCTTATAATGAAATATCAGTATGTCAAACACATGGGCACATAGACACTTGTTATGTAATCATGTGTGAAACTGTACTCATTATTATAGGAGAAAACTGTGTTGGTATCTATTTGCTTTGCCTGCATGAATATATGTGTGTGTATATATGCAGAATATATGCAGAATAACTTATTGGAAGGCAATCTGATTACGGTAGATCTTTTGGGGTATTGAGGTCAAAGGTCGTAGTCCTATCTCTGTAATTACTGGTTATAAGAGCTGTAGATTATGTCACCTTTGTCTTGTTTTCTACTTGTCCCTCAAATATATTTCATGATTTACCTCCAATCATTTTCATTACAAATATGGCAGTGTTCTTCGTAGTTTGACTGACGAGCTGATAATTATGAGCCAGTGTACACTATGCTTTGATAACACTTTGAAAACAATTTTGGTGCAGAAGCATATTTTAGTGTGGACACCCTGGATATACATGTAGCGATGAGAAGACATTTGGTATTATTATCAGTGAGACCCTGCGAGGAGTCCTGAAAAGGACCATTCTGTATCTTTCTATTATTATTTGTTTTAGCTTCACCTGTGCCTGGAAGGCGAAAAGCGAACTGAATCACTGTAACCTGCAGGTCTCTCCTCCCAATATAACTGATTGGGGGTGTGCGGGTGGACCGCTACACTAGGGTTTCCCCCTACTCTTATATGAATAGTGCAGTGGGATCTTAAATGTACAAAAGTTGTGACTCTCCTTTACATGGGACCTCCATGTAACGTCCTATCCGGGGGATTTGCAAAACCAGAAACATTCATTTTCGCAAATTGCCAACCATCAACTAACTTGTACAGTATTGTTCAGATGGTATTCAATGCATTGTGTAGATATACTCTTTCTTGGGCATTTTACTGCACGAATCTAGCCTCCTCACAAAATTCGCTAAGTATCATGCATGCAAAAATTTCTGGTTTGACATTATTGAACCAAAGGAATCAGTGTTTCGGCATAGTTGTCTTGCCTTCTTCAGAATACGATTGTTTGTTATGTACAAATATCTTTGCTTTTCATTTGATTACAGACAGTGTCAGCTCTAGTCCTAGTTCATCTAAAGAGAGGGGATTATGTAGCAGCAGATAAGATGTGTGGTATGGCAATGGGGTATGTAACAAGCTGGGGTTTTTCATAATCATGTAAAAGCCTTTTAATTTTTTTAAATACAAAGTACTGCAAAATAAAAGTAACATGAACATTACACACAATGCCTTAAGGGTATAATTTCAAGTTATCTCACACACATGTACTGTGCAATAAATCACATCACACTGGAACCAAAAAACGAGAGGATGTTGGCATCCTCTCTGATAACTGCATGGCGACATTCTGGGAAATCCATTTAACCAATTACCAACGAACCAACTAATCATTTTCCTCTGATAAACATTCAGTATGTAAGGAGTTTCAATTACATTGATTTAACACTGTCTTTAAATATGAATAATTGATGATTTTCATTATCTTGTGTAGATTTGAGGGGTATGCAGAGAGTGATGTAGCATCTGCATTAGCTTCTCTTCTATCAGCGTATGATAACCAAGATGAAGATGCATTCGGTCAGATCTTAAGCCTTCCACTCTTCAAATACATGGATAATGATGTGAGTAATTTATTTTATCTATTTGATTTCCAGGCAACAAAGCTGAAAAAATGCATTATAGTATATAGACCCCTAGATCTTTGACCTTGCCTAATCTAGTTTTATCTTTGCAAATGTTTGCCAAACTTTTGGTGCTAATTAAGCCATTGTGACGTATATTGTCGCTCCGCGTATCTATTGTTGTGCGCACCATTTTACTGTTATTACGCGCTTGCGCAACAAAGCAATCGATTTCGCCATTCATTTTAACACAGGTAAAAACCGTTCAACATAACAAAAAATCGTTCAACATAACAAAAAAGCGTTCAACATACCAGAATGTTGAACGACACGTGACACCCTTTCAACCAATCACAGCTCGTAAAATACTACCACTATTTACTATAAATCAATTATGCATGACAAAGGATATGAACAATACAATATATAAGAAAAGAATGCACCAAACCGATACGTGTGGATAACCTAAAAGAATTACAAATTCTGTCTATGGTTCTCTGTATATAGCACATGAAGAAGTTTGAACAAACATGATCATAAACATGAAAAGAGGGAAACAAATGCTTAGTAAAATAGAACTTAGCATAAGAATATATAGTTAATATAATAATATGTATTACTTAAACCCTGTCAAGCAAAGAGTAATACTCTTTTCACACAATTCTGTCAGATGAACAATGCATGGGAAGGAATTTCTTGTGAAAAGTGAGAAAATTTTGGATTGTTACTTGTATTATCATTACATTACTATCTGTTGTTCACATCCCCCCCAAATTTCCCTCTCATTCATCACAGAATAATTGTTCATATCAGGGTTTATACAAAATTTGTTTATACTCATTTTTGTGATTAGAGAGCTCTCGCAATTCTGAAACTCCTTTGAAAGTTTGAAATGTCTCAGTCGGTTTTGTACACATAGGCTCTAAAAGAACATGTTGTAGTGGTTTTTGGCATATTCCAAGTTTGATTTTTAAGAAAGAAGAAATTAACACTACAGAAATTTTCATTCATATCACTTCATTTATTTAACCATCAAAATACAAAGTACAATCAAAGTGATATTAGAAGCATTTAAAGCACCATAGTCCCATATGTGCAAATTAGTGTTTGATCAATTATTCAGCGTTAGAAAAATGAATCACGTAATTTTTCAACTTAAATAATTGTTTGTATTGTAAAGAAGCCTTTGTGGTGCTTTCAGATCCTAATTTGCATTTTCAAAGGCACAGCGCCACATTAAAAGTTCAGCTAAATGTCTCATTTAGATTGAAAATGGCCAAATGTGTTCATGCTTTTGTTTTCAAGTAATGAAGCTAAGCTGTTTTAGATGAATACTAACGGTTGATTCAATTTTTAAACAGTGCAGAAAATCACTGCAAACTTGGATGGGCTGAAATTTACTGCTCTTACATAAACCGACTCCCTGTTCAAACCCAACGAAATCCTCAGTACATATTTTTGCTTTACTTGATCTTGATCTTCTATCTAAATGCAGTATGTGAAATTATCAAGGAGTTTACGCATTCCTGGAGGAAGTCGACCCAAACCGAAGTCAGTTCCAGCGATGGGGATGATGAGCTCTGGAGGTGCAGAGGGAGGCGAAGAGTTCAATCATGAGGATGATGATGATGATGAGGAATTTGATTTGAAATGAAGAGAGAGAGAGGGCAGCATGGTGAAAACTAGTATTAAAGACCAAGCTATCTCATTGTTTGTCCTGTTTGTTTCATCGTGTTTGAGAAGGCTACAGCAGTCCAATGAATCTTGGAGTACATGTAGACTAGCCGTTTGGATCATAACCCAAGGAATTCAGAGGCAATGGTAGCTCAGCTGTTTGGAGTGTACTAGACTATAATGCAACATAGGTAGATCATATTGAAGGACGTCAAATGCAATGATTGGATTTTGGAGTAGACTAGCCTTACGGAGTGGACACAAGATCACCTAAAGGAATGGGGGCAAAGATTTGATTTTTTTTAGTACCAGAGAAAAGCTGTTTGGATTTTAGTGAATCTATAATGCAACATACCTTTAGGTAGATCATATGTCGAAGGCAAAGTTTGGACTCTTGATTAGACTAGACATTTGCTGTGGACCTACAAGATCGCCCACTGTGGTTAATCATAACACAAGGAATTCAGTCGCAAAGTGAAATTTTTGGAGTACGCCCGTATTCCATAAACTATACTTAAGCAATTTGTCTTAAGTCTAAGTATTTTTCGAAGAATTTGTCCAGGAAAAAAAAATTCTTAGCCTTTATACCAAACACGTTAAGCACTTTGTCTGAGGTCAGAAAGCATCAAGCAAAATTCTGAATTTTATTAATATCGTCATTTTTAATTTTTGTGGTCTCAAATGAGCTTGCCATATAATCAACATTAAAGTTAAGCCACCTAGGTAGTAGGCTTAAAGTTAGGATAAAATTCTCATTTTTTATGTGCGATTTGAAGGCGCAATTCCATTTAAGACTTTTGACTTAGCAAAAATATAAGAATTTATGCTTCACTGCCAAAAATAGGCTTGAACAGAATTCTTAGTAAGCCGTATTTATGGAATACACATTTTAAAGATAAGCAAAAATGCCTAAATTTCATGCTTTTATGGAATACGGGCCCTGGAAAATAGCTGTTTGGAGTTAACTAGACAATAATGCAATGTAGGTAGATCATATCAAAGAACTTAAAATGCAATGATTGGACTTTGGAGTAGACTAGCTGTTTGCAGTGGAATAGACAGATGATCAAACATTGTAGATAGATTATAAGAGTGTAAAGGCAAATATATTCAGGTATAAATTATAATAGGTGCTTAAACCTGGTGTATAGTTTTAGTAACAAAAAAGGAATCAGCATAAAACTGATCAAAAATATACTCATGTTGTCTACATTGCACTAAAAGATATGTTTGAGAGATCTTGTGATATTCCTTTCATGATTTCCGGTGAATTTCAGTGAAAATGTTTGAAAGAAACATAATGTAACGGTTGTTTGAGACCTTTGCTGTGTTGTCGCTTAGGGCATGAGCGTGCATAACGATATGTTTGTATCACCCACACAAGAGAATTCCTGCTGATTTTCCACGTGAACGCTTAGTGCATGCTGAAATGTGTCGCGTCCCGACTTTCCACGTTTTATCTTTATATTGCGAAATAACTTTAGACACTAAAACGAGATTTCCTGGAATATGATTTAATTTATTATAGTTATAGGATTCAAATCTTTCCTATTATCTAACTGTGAATACAAATTAAATTTTTCCTTCCCCCAAAACTATACACCAGCTAGCAGAGAAGAATTGGAGGTAACAAACTATTCATAGAACCAACTAGGACAGTACTTAGCAGTGACGGATCCAGGATTTGAAAATAAAGTGGACGCCAGGCCCAATAAAGGGGGTGAGATGCCAAAATGTTCTGATTTTAACATGTCGTGATGTGCAGTCAATGAGTGGTTTTCAAATTATAGAGGGGGCACACGTCAACTGCGGCTCCGCCTGGATCCGCCATTGCATAGCAGAAGGAAGGAGAGAAACAAAATTTGTCTCCTTTCTTTTTGCAGAACAGCTTCCAGCTCGCATTTTAAATTGATTTAAAGAGTCTTTATGCCGTGCACAAATTCATCCTGGACAAGTATTACTAAGTGTCTCAGATTTTTGTGAGTTCATTTTTTGTTGAAGTGATGCCTCATGATAGATTCACATTTGTAATCTTTGTGTAGACCCTCAAATCGATAGAGTGAGTGATGCTCAAATGACAAGAAACAACTCATTTTGAGAACAAAATAAGAATCGTCAGTAGCATACTATATAGGAGATTTCCTTAGAATATGTACTTGTTACAAAAATGTGATTCATCATATCAAAATGAGACACAATTCACCCGCTAAGGGTATCTGAAAAATAATCCACTTTTAAATACTTTTCCGTGATCATTTTTACTCCATTTTTTTTTACAGGGTACACATTAAATATTTATTTTAAGATTCAGAAATTAAAAAATATCTTCCCAAAAATTTTAATTTTCAATTATTTTGCTGATTTCCTTGATCCTCTGCCGAGTTTGCTCGTCAACTTGTGTCTCATTTTGGTAGGATGAATCAAAAATATTATTGCACATTTTCACTGTTCCAGTATTCTAGAACACATGACCAGCTGCCATATATTACTGTGTTGAATATGCGTGGATGTGTGGTCATATGCCAGAGTGTTTTGAAACATTTTTGAATGTGTATAATTCATGCCGTTATGTTGTTGTAGACAGTACTTTGATTGATTGACGTGAAGATTTAAAACTTATTCCAAGTTTTTATTGGTGCAATAACTTATATCCCCCAAATGATGGGGAGAACGAAGAAGATGATAATGTAAATATGTATGTTTGCAGTCTTTTGAAATATATACACCATACATGTAGGACTTTTCTCTTTTTTATTAGTAGAAACATAGAAATTGCTTTTAAACTAAGAAATACAAAATTTCTCCTCATTTGGAAAGCTGATTCATTGTCTTGTTTAACCATTCCAGAGTCCCAATATGTATGTATCTCTTTTGAATCTGCTTTTTGGCTTACATGATTACATGCAGGAAATATCTGTCCCCTTCTGTTCGTCTGTGGTCTCATAACTTTAATACAAGTATTGTTTATTTCACTTGTTTAGGTTGAAAAATCAGTAAAAAAAAAATCGCCATGAGAACAGAAATGCAAACTGTTCCCTTTTTTTTCCACATTATTTTGCACTATTGTTTTCAAATCCAATATATTGTCTTTTTTAATGGTCAAACTACTGCAATCCTGTTTTAAAAGTTTAGCATCTCTGTATGAAGGTTTAGGAAAAGGGACCTTTATGCAGTTGTACATCATGTACAGTCCGTACAAATCGTTGAAATGTACAGATAATCTCTTATTTCTGCCTGATTATGCAAGGCAGGTGCAAACTGCCTTCTAAATTGCCAATCTACTCAGAAATGCTCCAGTAATCATCCCTCTCTGCATGCCTGAGCAAAGGGGATGCTTGCCAATTTAATTAATTACGTACAGGGCTTTCAGGAGGTGGTACTTGACAAAATACATGTTTGGATGAGTGAAAGTGACCTTCAGAGGTGGTTTATATCCACTTGGTCTAACAACAGTTGGTCTAATTCTCTGTCTAATACCACATGGGCTAAACCCATTTGGTCTACTAACAATTTGGTATAAATTGTAATTTGTCTAATATATACTTGGTCTAATTCTCACTTGGTCTGATGACCAATTCGTCTTATTGCCAATTCGTCTAATAGCCAAATGGTCTATTTGCATTTGTGTCTAATGCCCAAATGATTACCAGTTTGTTCCTGGAAGTGACCAAGTGGTGATAGAACAAGTGGACAGTAGACAAACTGGGCATTAGATGAAATGGAAATTAGACAAAATGGTTATAGACAATGTGGAATTAGACCATGTGGGATGAGACAAAATGGACATTAGTCCAAGTGGGTTTAGGCCAAATGGCAATTTACCTCAGAAGTAACATTTAAACATCCTATTTCTAATACTACATGTGTACATGTATGCCATTGCCTGTTGAGTGGGAATTTCTTTTAAAAGCATGGAGGCCTAAAGGTGCAGCCACACATCATCGATACAGTGCAGTTATTGAGAGAGCCTGGCAAACTCTATTTCAGTTGCCTGGTATCATCATCGTGCTTTCCCTATTGTACTGTGCTTGCCTAACAGAGCAAGGCATGCAAAGTACAAAAGATAATGTGAATAGTTGATACCTACAGAAATGGAGTATGTCATACTCTCTCTTTACATGTATATGGCACTGTGCCAAACCGCCATGAAATACATGCCCTCTGAATCGGCAATATATGATTGCACCTTCAAGTAATCAAATGATTAATGTAGGGCCTACATTTAAATGATGTCTTTTTTGTTTTTGTTTTGTTTGTTAAACAAAAATTGGAACGATTTAAGATTTGTTTAGGGTATGGAATAATTATAATAATATCGAACCCAGGGTAGCCAATTTAATACTGATAACTGGTTCTAAACATATCAGCCAGCTCTGCACAAACATAGTATGTTGTTACTGTAATCGTGGAAATATTCGCGATACATTAATTTTTGCGGATTTCGCGCGAAGATCAGCAGGTGCGAATTAAAAAAAACGCGAATATATGAGTATGCTTTTTTATGCATGTATTGGGATGGTTCATTTGCGTGCTCACAAACATGCAGCGCGAATTCAAGAACATGTGAACATTCTTTGAGGCCGCTCAGTGCGAAAAATTAATTTCGCGAAAATTACAGGGAGTACAGTATATCCAAGTGGATTGCAAGAAGGCTACATGTACATGTACCATTTTTATGAGTCTTTGGTATGACCTGACTGTGAATCAAACCCTTGAATCAAATCCATGAGGCAAGTTCAGCCTACAGTTCATTTTTTTCTAGCAGTAAGGAATTAACATTAAGGGCTTTTTGTTCTTCCTTCTGAATACAAATTCATTAATTGTGTTGCATGAAATCACATGATAGTACATGTACCACATTGAGTATTCAGACAATTATTTGTTGTTAATACTTTCAATGGAAAAAAAAAATGTAAAATCTTTCTTTCACTGTCATACTTTCACATATTCGATATATAAATTTTTGTAATGGTTGCATTTGTTTTAACAACAAAAAATGTTTGGCAACGATTTGTGTAATTGTACCTATTGGATGAGCATTTTGTGTAGCAGTTTATCTGCACTGTAATATAGAATATCTGCAACTCATAAAATTCTATGCACTTGCTTAAATTTAGCAACTGAACTACATTCAATATCATTGTACATATTCAGAGGTAGCTACAATGACTTTTAAGATATTACAATATATTTTACATCCCACTATCTTTCAGTTATCTTGAGTTTGTAATGTTCAAACAATCCTAATTTTCAATAAGTTCTGTGTAGCCTACATATAATGAATAAAAGAAACATGTAGGCCTACATGTATACAATGGCAAATAAATAAGATTGTCACCATCTTTTAAAACTTTTTCATGGGAAATTAAGTAAATATGTACAAAATTGCACTTTAAATATATAGAGGGACTTCTTGATCCAATTGTGGGAATAAACTTGTACCAAATTGAAAACTGCTTTCATAAAGGTAGATAATTCTAGTGGTTTAAAGTGCAAGACTTCAGGAAATCTATGAATGTCATCAGGAGTGAGAATAATGTCATAGCTTTCCATGATCAATAAACTAAAATATAAGCTCATGATTAAAAGTATTATCAGCATTAGTGGCAAATCATTGTAGCTATCTTTTAAACAAGGGATTATTTGTACATGTCTACATTGAAAGCCCACCGCAATTGGAAAATGTAGAAAATGATTGTGAAATAAGTGATGTACTGTTCAACTGAGTATATGTATTGTGTGAATTAATCTATACCGTGCGTCCCAAAAAGAACTATACACTTTTGAAATGGCTACCAAATGAAAAAAATATATGGTTCTTTGGGAAAAGTTTAGATATATATAAAGCTCATTTCCTCAACTATCATTATGACACAAAAAAAATTCTGAAAATAACTCATTTTTCAGCGAGCAAAGCCCACTTTTGTGAAGGACACAAAATTAACCTGCGCAGGAATTCGCTATTCATTTATCACCTTTGTACATGTATGGCACGCCAGGAGGGATTCAAGCAATAATGGAATAAATCGGCTAACAAAGACAAAAATAAACTGAAGTCAAAGCAAAATTCAATGATATGAAAACAAAATGGTGAAAAATACACTTTTGCATAATATTGATTGTTTATTTCTGACTTTCGGTATATCTGTTACTCTGTTAGCTAATTTATTCCATTATTGCTTGAATCCCTCCTGGCGTGCCACACAAAGGTGATAAATGAATAGCGAATTCCTGCACAGGTTAATTTTTGCATCCTTCACAAAAGTGGGCATTGCTCACTGAAGAAAGCGTTATTTTCTGAATTTTTTGTGTCATACCGGTAATGATAGTTGAGGATATGAGCATTATGTCATATAAACCTTTTCCCCAAGAATCATATATTTTTTTATTTGATAGCCATTTCAAAAGTGTATATTTCTTTTTGGGATGCACTGCAGAAAAGAGAGCTAGGCAGACAGTTAGCCTGTAATAGAATTCAATGTCTTCATATATCTCAAAAACTCTATTATGTTTATGATAAGGTGTTATAAGTATGGTTTTGAAATTAAACTGTCTTGAAATTTCAAAGTGTACGTGTATGTATGAAAGTATTTGCATTTTTGAAGGCTAAAGACAAAAGACTGTTTTTAAATAGAGTTTATGATTTATCAATGACATCCTTAACAAAATTAAAGATACTCTATACTCTTTTTGTACAAAGTATATAGATATATGATTTTATTCATACATGTAAGACCAATTGTAATGCATACATTCCTAAAAATAAGTAACTTTCTGAACAAATTTTATATATATATCAAATGTAATAATAATGATAGCTTAATAGCCTATAAACCAATGATAAATTTACAAAGCATCATACATTTACCATAATTGTGAGCCTTAATTTCACCCCAAATATGTCATGAATTAAATAGTTTTCATTATATTTCTATACCATATAATTCCGTCTTTCCCAATAATTAAATAATCTCAAATGCCTATTCCTGTTATTCTGAGGAGATTTTATTCACTATCTTTTATGCATAAAATTTATGTATGAGGTAGATAAATTCCTTCAAACTTGTGATTATACGGTCACATAGCTATCAATGTTGATGAATGGCTGTTTTTCAATCCAAAATGAAATCTTATGTTGCATTTCATTAGCACATGAATGTTACTTTACTCTCCATCAATTTTATTAGAAACAAATAACACTGGTGCTTTTCAAAAGAATAGGAGCAATACCTTATTTGCAACCTAAGTGTTGAACACATCTTCATATTGAATGTAAAGCATAAAGTCTACTCCTGGGGGGCATTTCATCAAAGGACTCGTCGGACATTTTATCTGACAAATTTGCTCTCAGCCAATCAGATGCAAGCATTTCAGTAGCTTATAACAGTTTGTCGGATAAAACGTCCAACAAATTCTTTCATGAAATGCCCCCGTTAGAGCATGAGTGATAGTCTTGATCCCAGACACCTTGTTATAATGGGAGTGGACTGTCTTAAAGGATAATTTAGCGTTATACTGCTTTAGCGGTTATTAGTAAATTCTCATTATTGAGGAATTTTGCATAATGTTATTGCTATTATTATTTTATGTACTTACCTTCCATTACACTTGGCACATAATATATCCTAGGAATTGAATTATGTTGGAACAATTTCAAAGGGCTCATTTTATTTTGGACTCCTTGATAATAGCTACATGTTTTATAGAATTAATTTTTATTGAAAATGATAACGTTTAAATATTGTTTATGCTTACATTTGCAGGCTATTTTACTAATTTACCATTTTTACTATGTATGACTATAATTTGTTGATAACTCTACTTATTTGTAAATACTATAAGTATTTAAAGTCAATACAGATTTAACATTTATTGCCATAATAAATATGTGATGTCCTATGACATACATGTAGTACAAGTATTTTGTGGCTTTTCATATAGCCTCTGTTCATGTTACTCTACTGTATACATGTATTTATTTAAAATTTTAGAATTAATAAGAAGGAAATGGTAAAAAGAAAATACAGCCAAAATACAATATTTCTTTTTTTCTTTGTTTACAAAACACTCAATTTGGAAGCTGTATTTCTATTTAAGCCATTTTCTGTTCTTGATTTGTTTTTTCATCTTTATTTCTGTATCTCCTTATTACTTGTTGGTTGATAGATGAGCAGCCGTATTAAAATGTTACAGAAATTAACAAATAGCGAGCTGCTCTGAGTGCATTGGGTCAAAATAATAAGCGGATGAGATAACTTTAGTAATTATTTAAAGCCACCACGTGGAGCGGAGTGGCTTTGGGCAATATTATAAGTCATCAAATGCGCTTAATTTGATGCAATGCACAAAAGACAGCCGCACATAATTTGTGTAATAAAATAAGATATGGATCCTTGTCTTTTGATAAAATAATGAATGTATAGATCTAAGATAGTCGTTGGACTATAGATCAGGGGCTGTATTCCATAAACGACTTAAGCAAGAAATTTAAGCATTTTTTCTTATCTTTTGGCTAAGACAAAATGCTTAGCCAAAAAGCGCATTCCATAAACCAAAAATGGTTAAGAAGTTTTTCTCAACTTAACCCTAAAAAGACTGGGCTATTTTGACACACATAAAGACTGGGGGGGGGGGGCTCATTCAGCCCCCCCCTAAGATCTCGGCCATTGAGCGCGCGATCGCGCCGAAAATTGGCACGCGCGTTACCCACGGCATCCTCTCCAAAACCGAAGAGTCATATTCTCCGAAAAATTTCTTCACTAATTAATTATGCTAATTTATGCATAAAATCTAAGACTTGCTCTAATTAATTAAATAAAGCTCTATAAGTGCTAATTTTTGGTTTACAGGCTCTTTGTAGGCTTCTGGTGAAATGGGTTTAAAAAAACTTTGTATCAAGATTTTTTTCTTATGTATTCTATTGTTTTTAAAATTTCTTATGTATTTCTTTGTTTTTCGACTTTTTGTTTTTTATTGTTTTTTCGATGGAAATCATTGGTGACACTATTTTAATCATAAACAAACTTAAATTAATTGATTTTAATAAGTTAAAGAGAAAAATTATGATACATTTATGAATTTTGGCTGAAAACACAATTTGTATTGGATTTGTACACAAAATCACGTATTTGAGCTACTTTGGGTCTGACGCACAGTTACAAAATGCTACGTAATTTCGGAACCGCGTACCCGGGCATCGCAAATTTGGTCTCAAAAGTTGCGCGAGACTTGAAAGAAAATAGTCATGAAGTCTCGCCGATTTTTTTTTTCTGCGTTGCAAAGTTATCGCGAAAAATGTCGAGGGGGGGCTGAATAAGCCCCCCCCCCCCCCAGTCTTTTTAGGGTTAAGACTTTTGGCTTAGCAGATTTTGACAGTTTAAGCATAATTCTTAGATTTTGCCTAAGGCAAAAGTTTTAAATGGAGATGCGCCTTCAAAATATGCACATAAAAATGAGAATTTTATCTTAACTTTAGCCTACTACATAGTGGCTTAACTTATATGCTGATTATAAGGCAAGCTCATTTGAAACCACAAAATTAACATGACAACATTAATCAAATTCTCTTAAAATAATCACACATATTTTAGACATAATCTGCAATATGAAGCATCTTGAACTTTTAAACAGTTTAATTCTATTCGTGAGATATAAACTAAATTGTAACAACATCCATAAATTGTTACAAATTTATTTCAAAACGGAAAACTTACACTTTTATAAGCGTATGTTATACAGATCGCGTAGAGCATAAGGCCCTTTGTTGCGCGGAACTATTTTTGTCATTTTTCTTCTGCGCAACCATTGTGACGTCATAACAAGTTAAGACTTTTGATTATTTTTTTCTGAACGCAGAAAAAGAGCCCAACGTGTTTGGAATACGGCTAAGGCATTTTTCTTATCTTAGACAAAATCTTTAAAAAAATACATAGACTTAAGACAAATGCTTAAGTCCTTTATGGAATACGGGGCCCAGATCGGTTTGGGTACTGTTTTTTTGTGGCGGCCATATAGCTGGGGGGATTCCAGTAAAATGCATGCTTGTTAGGAAAATAAAATGCATGGTTGACGTAACAGTAGAAGTGATGCATGTCATGTGATCCGCTCTCAACCAATCATTTGATTAGGGACCATGTATCCATTTTGTAACACAAAATAACTAATGTGCAAATATAGTTGATTATGAACAATAGTAGTAATTGTAACATAATCCTACCATTTCTCTTGAAATGTATTTAAAGAATTAACAAAACTCAATAGAACTTTAAATTCATTACATACTATGTATTAATAGCTTAAATGAGTTGTATGAAAAAGACGAAAATTATTGCACGGAACACTGTCATTTCTGGAATAAAGTTTCACCAATATGTAAGTACATGCATTGAACTGGGTATTCATCAAAAAGGCAAACAGCCATTCTGACTATCAATTATTTTGAATAGTTGTTACCATTATTGTATAAAAAATTAGCAAAAAAATACATTACACACAGGGAATGATTACATAAAAATATACTGCTGGAATTATGGAGACAATTTAAATACTGTAATAATCACAAAATATATACTGGTCCGACAAGGATTTTAAGCACAAGTAGCAAGAGCAAGCAAAAAGAAATAAATATTTCAAAATATATCAAACCCCCAAAATATAGCATGAAACCCCTACCACCTATTATAATAACACATCATTGAATTGTATAGTTAAGGAAACAGAACTGCGAACAAATATCAAAGGTAAAAATGATTTAATGTATAAAAATAAAAGTGGTATAATGAAAATTTGAATGTAATTTCCTACATTCTCATAATACATGGATTGTCCTATGCACTATGCTATAGTCCGGTTAAAAAAAAGTTTAGAAGTGACAGAGAAAAAAAAAAATTTCTCGAGAGATACGAGAGGAAATATAGGGAAGGCATACTGAGACAAAGAGAGGTTTGCCAAAGAAATATTCTATAGTTTCTTTTGTGAAATTAATCCCCCAAAAAAGTGAATGTAAAAGTAGATTTGAGCAAAAAGGGGAAAAAAGGTTATAACCTGAAATTCATCTAGTACTTTAAAAACATATTCTTCCTACCTCCTTACTAGTAATCAAAGGAAACCTGTACAATATCAAAGAAAGAGAAAAAAAAAAAACATCAACACACCCCAATAAATGATTAGATACATTAAATTCTCATGAGTAGAAGAAAGTATACTGGTCAAAACAGAGAATGATGTCACTGCTGCATTATCAAAATCATTTACAGTACTATTCTTCAGCCTGATAATGATAGCATCTGGCCACCCCTGTGCAGACCAGTGTCATGGGTTTGTATTCACAAAAGTGTACTCGGAGATAAAGCCATACAGTGTAGCTTAAATCTGTGGTTAAACTATGGTTAGTAAAATGCGACGAATTTGTCTACATTGTTATATTCCTTACACGTTTACTGGATTCTGGAACCGTGCTTTAAACCTGGTGTATAGTTTTGGTAACAAAAACGAATCAGCATAGAACCGATCAAATAGTCTCATGTTGTCCACATTACACTTAAAGATATGTGTGAGAGATCTTATTGATATTCCTTTCATGATTTCCGGTGAATTTCAGTGAAATTTTTTCGAAAGAAACATAATGTAACACTTGTTTGAGACCTTTGCTGGGTTGTCCGCTCGCTGGAGCTTACAGCATGCACGGTGCGTAACGATCTGTGTGTATCACCCACACAAGAGAATCCCCTTTGGTTTTCCACATGAACGCTGAGTGCACGCTGAAATGTGTGAGATCCCCAACTTCCCACGTTTCATACTTACATATTGTGAAATGAAGACACTAAAACAAGATTTCATGGAACATGATTTATTATAGTTATAGGATTCAATCTTTCATAATATCTAACTGTGAATACAAATTAAATTTTTTCTTCTCCCAAAACTATACACCAGCTTTAATGGTTAGGAACCTTTTGTACGACGTAGTTTTTGATAGTTTCGGGACCAAAACTTCTGATAAATCGAACATCTATTGTGTGAGATTGTGTCACATTTTGCTACCCATAGTTAAAATACAGATTTAAACTATGGTTTTACTTTGTATACCTTTGTGAAAGAGGGCCATAATCACTCATTATATCGGATGTGGGACATGTAGTTCATGGACCTCAGGTATGTCTGCCGTAGCGTCATCGTCTACTTCTCTCAATCCTTCACTCTTTCTTGACTTTCCTACCAGCTCCAAGAGGGCTGTGGCTTCAGGATCCTTGTCCAAGATACTCCTCTGTCCATCCCCCTCCTCATCCTACATTTAAAAATACATAACATTAGACAAACATGCAGTTTTTATTATTCATATTATACATCAAGACCATGATGTTCATCCACGACTAATATCTTATATAAAAAAAAAAATCTAATGCTTAAGAGTTTTTACCATATGTTAACAGGTTGGATAATTAGGTGTGATTTAGAGCAGTTACAGTTTCTGTATCTGCTGATTAAAAAGGCATACAATCTTAAACAAAATTTAAATAATAAAAGTATTGTTAGATCGATATGTTATCTTCTTCCCACTACTGTAAACAGTCTCTTAACTAAAATGCACAAGGAACATCAACACACAGACTGTGTTATCTCTAGGTTTAAAAAGGGCATCATTTTTCTGCTTTAAACTCTACTTGATAGAAACTTTTGAAATACAGTCTATTCCCATTATATTTAGGTGCTTGGTATCATACCAATTACCTAAATCATAAAATCTTGCTTTATTTAACACAGGTTTTCACATTTTTAAAAAAAAATTGAGACTGCAGCATTACCTTGTTACAACAAAATATTATTTTGTTTGTGCTCTTTATAACTGAAGTAAACTGTAAATACAGTCCACTACTATTATAATGAAGTGCTTGGTTCCAATCTAAAATGCCTCATTATAATAAAATCTGGTTATACTGAACACATTGACACACATGCACAAGTTATAGCGAAAACTCATATCTGTCCTCACTATAGTGGAAGTAGACTGTATTATTATTGTGTCCATGCTGGCAATAAAATAAAGTAAGAACCCTGCGGGAGACAATCAGGAGACGGAAAAAGAACTGGTTGGGACACATTCTAAAGGGAAACAACACGCTTAGAGATGTCTTAGAAGGGAAGTTGAAAGGAAAAAGAGGAAGAGGTAGACCAAGGAATTAGGATTTTGTCTGAAGTGAAGGGCGCAGAAACATACCCCGTAATGAAAAAGAAGTTCCAAGACAGAGAGGAGTGGAGAAAGAACTACAGAAGGCTCTGGTGTGAGGACCTGCCCTGGGCAGAATGCCTAATACAGAGAGAGCTGGTTATGAGAGGAGTGGACTGTGATGAAATTGAATCTTACCTCAGTCTTCTTCTTTGGTAGTGGTCCTACCGCCCAGACTTCCAGAGTGTCGATAACAAAGTTCTCTGAACCAGATAGCTGAGGACTGTCGTAGGTAGTACACTTAGGCTTGGCCTTGCTGTGGCCTTTACCATAGTCCTGGTCTATCCACAGACCAAAGTATTCAAACTGTCCACCCATACCCTGTGTTGAAATGAAATAAAAAGAAAATTGAATAATAGAATGCCAAACAATCATTTACTTTCATGAGTAAAGTGCCGTTGTTTTATTAGTGCTTTATAAAGTTTTTTATTTTCAGCTATTGAGCCAACAAAGGAATTGTAACGCAAGTTACTTGCAATCCTATTTAAAACTGAATAAATTAATGATTAGAGATAATAAGTCAATTTTCTTTGAAAATACAGGGAGGGGGGCACAGTTGGACTTTTTCTATTATTAATCACTATATTCAATGCATGGTTATCAAAAAAACATTGGGATGCCACCTTAAGTTTAAAAGGATACCGTTTCTCAAGAAATAAAAATACATACCAGACCATTGGGCATTGTCTGCTGGTCAATGTTGAGATACATATAATGATCATTGTGCGCTGTCGTCTCGTAGACACCAAGGTCAGAGGTCAAACTGAACAGGAAACAGTGTGTATTTCCTAGTTTCATAAGGACAGATAAATGGAGATTATGTTATCAAAATTATGATGAGTGATATCACTTAATGTCATGTGATGAATTGAATTGAACTTTTAATGATGTTATTTAATATCAAATAGCAAAAACATTTAAATAAGCTTCTTTTTTTTTTACAGCTACAGTACTAATCAAGATAAATATTTAAGAAGTCATGCCAATTAACTTTATTAAGATTTAGGCATCAGTATAATTATAAAATTATTTTGAATCCAATTAAAAAATTATGATAGGAATCCATAAAACTTTTTTTATATTCTCAATCTCATATAATCATATATTTATTTTACACAATAGAGTACAGGTCATATTTGAAAATCTTTTCGAATTGAGAATACAAGAAAAAATGGTTCATACCTATGAAGTTAGGTCCTAAATGCCAGCTCTCAGACCCAAAGCCACCAAAGACTTTTCCATCTGTATCCCTGACCAGGATGACCGATGGTCCTTTGTTCTGGATGTGGGCTAGGAACGTTGAGAAGCTTGACCCGTGGATGGACGATGAATAGAGGAACCTCCATTCCCGTCTTAGCTCATGGGGGAGATGATAGTTGATGGTGAGGAGACTTGGGAGGTCAAGCAGGGTAGTGAACTTTGACCAGGGTGCGTCCTTGCAGAGAGGCAGTGTGGGTACATGGTGCATGATGTCATCAGTGATGGTTTCAGCTTCATCAACGTACGCTGCAGCAGATGCCATACTGTCAGTCTAAAGACACATGGGATAGAAATAAAACTTCATTGATCATCAAAAATTAAAAACAAAAATCTTTATTAAACATCAACTTCAATCTCTTAATGCTTAAACATTGATAGAATCTCAAAAAGATAAAAGTGAGCATTATCATTGCTTCATATATCATTATCAAAACATGAATCATTGAGAATAAAGAAAGGGTACATGAAAAAGAGGGTAATTGGGCGAGAGAAAATATACAGGTTTGGATAAAAGAGAGATTGAGGGAAAAGGAGAAGTGTATGTTTTTTTTACCCTTTTTTTCAAGGACAAAAACTGACATCTGTAGAGACGGAGTAATGGATGAGTTGAGGAGAGGAGGAGGAGCGATGGAAAGAAGCATTGTTTCCAGGATGATGGCATACTTGGAAGACATAAGTGAGGCAAAGAGAGGGAGAGGGAAAGAAAGATAGAGAGAGAGAGAGAGAAAGAGAGGGAGCGAGAGAGAGAGAGGGAGGGAGGCATAGAAGGGGAGGTGATGAAACACTGAAAGAGATGGAGGGATGGAAAAAAAGAGGATTTCCCTTAGCATGGTGTCTCCAGGATCAAAACACACTTGAAAGGCATGGTACGGAGTAATGGATGAGTTGAGGAGAGGAGGAGGAGAGATGGAAAGAAGCATTGTTTCCAGGATGATGGCATACTTGGAAGACATAAGTGAGGCAAAGAGAGGGAGAGGGAAAGAAAGATAGAGAGAGAGAGAGAGAAAGAGAGGGAGCGAGAGAGAGAGAGGGAGGGAGGCATAGAAAGGGAGGTGATGAAACACTGAAAGAGATGGAGGGATGGAAAAAAAGAGGATTTCCCTTAGCATGGTGTCTCCAGGATCAAAACACACTTGAAAGGCATCGGTTAAGGCAGAAATAGAGAGAGGAAGAGGGAGAAATATGAAAAGGAAATGAAGGAGGAGAAGGAGGGGGAGGGGAGGGGGAGGAGGAGAGATAGAAAGGAGGATTATATATTACCCTTAGCATTGTGTTTCCAGGATGAAAACAGACTTGGAAGACATCAGTGAAGAGGGAATAGAATACTCTTGTCTTCTCCAACCAAGACTGTACCTGATCCACACTCAAACTCTCCTCATCAGCTACAATCACACAAGGACAAAGTACATTGATTACATAGAGATTTATATTAAATGTAATGGATTTGAGCTGTGGCATTATAAACAAGAAATTTTTATTTATATTGATTTTCTTTATCCAAGTGTAAACCTACATTGTAAACAAGAACTGGAATAATGAAAAATTGGCATTACTATGTTCATTTACTTTTAACTCATAAAGTGCTTGAAAAAAAAAGAAAAGAAGGTATTAATTATCACTATTGTAATTATCAATATTCTTAAAGAGAAGTTACATTTGTTGCAAATATAAGAATTCATTTAGTTGCAGTATTTTGGAATATATGTTGAACATTAGATTTTCTATATAAATTTATTTTGAAACAAATATAATTTCGCTGATCCCCTCACCTTCATCTATGCCCTGCAGTGTGAATTGCACAAATCTTTGTTTTGAGTCAGCATCAGCCTCTATCTTCCAGCCTCCCATCTTATCCGCAGCCTTCAATGCTCTTTCATATGAGGAGATGATATCTGTGATAAACTGCAATTCAAAATGGACACACTCACGATTTACTCATAATAATTATGTTTTTAAATGCTTTTTATTAATAAATTCGTTGGTTTTTTGTCTTTGACTTGCCAACAATTAAGGCTTTCTAATCATAAAATGTGATGACAAGCACAGAAAGAGTGATTATAAAAATGAATATTCTATTATACATATTGCAAACCATTCATAATTGTTTACTTTTTCACTTTTCTCCACTGAAGTCATCTGTATTGGTCTTGTATAGCCTACAACTACAAGTCAAGATTGGAAGTTAATGAAAAGAACGAAGAGGACCCAAATTGATTAATTAAAGAATGATATAATTATTGGTTTGCTAAACTCAACGAGCAAATGTAATAAGGATTAGGAAAAAACTAGACTATAAAAAGGCAATTGAAATACTATTTCATATAAATTAGAATCTAAACTATAACAATAAATAAAAGAAACAGAATATAGTGGCACTTGAAATACTATTTCATATAATATAAACAAGGTGGTTCGCGAACCACGAGTCTCGCCTGATTTTGCTATCAATAAAACACGTAATATGACTTTTTGACCCCAAGATGGCCTTTGATATAACCTTTGTAGGTATCATACATGTATATGTGACAATATCTAATGAACACTTGTTCGAAGTTTAAACAAAATTTATGCAAAAATAAAGAAAATCAGGATATATTTTTTAAAAAGTTGACTTTTAAGTTGACCGTTGGACCCCTATATGACCTTTGATCTCATCTTCCTTATCAACACACTTGTGGTATTATCGAAGAATCATTTGTACCAAGTGCACACAAATGATGCAGAAATAAAGAAATGAGAGCAAGTTAAACAAAAAATAAAAACTTAAACATTTTTGTAACAGATAGCCTCATATCATTTGACCTTTTGACCCCTAGATGACCCTTTGACCCCATCATCCTTATCAACACATGTTTGGTATTACCCAAGTATCATTCGTACCAAGTGTGAATACAAATGATGATTAAATTTAAGAAATGAGAGCAAGTAAAACAAAAAACAAAAAACTTTAACATTTTCCTAACAGACCAATAGACCAACAGACTAACAGGAAAAGTGATTACTAGGTCTCTGCCGAACTTCATTCAGGCGAGACAATTAGCATTTAAAATATAACAAAAAATAAAGGAAACGTAATAGCACATTAAAAAGATTAAGAATCAAGGGATTACAGTATGCCATACAAATTAGGGGGAAAAGAAGATATATTAACAGAATCTGGGAAAGCAGCTAGAGTTGCCCGATGATAATACATTGCAATCAGAGCCTGACAATACAAAACTCTTACATAAATTGAGATGTAAGAAGTCAATAATAAATAAGGTATTTTCACCCATATCAGGACCATTTCCCCCTGGACAATTAACCCCCCCCCCCAAAAAAAAAAAAAAAAAAAAAATAAATAAATAAATAAAAAAAATAATAAATAAATAGGGTTAGGGTTATATAGGTGTAGAGTACATGTAAGGGGGTAGATCTTTGGCAAGGGTAGTTTTCAGGGGGTAACTGTCCAGGGGGTAGTTGCCCGAGAACAAATAAGGTCTTCTCACCTTTGATAATTCTTCCTTTGTCAATCTGTCAGTCACATCAGCGGCCAACCCACAAACCATTTGACTAGTCTCCTCCATGGTACCCTTAAGAAGCTTAGCGAGCGTGATCACAAAACCTTCTTGAGAGATGGATTTCATTGAAGATGACTGGACTTGAAGCATCTCAGTGTACAGACGATTGGCTGTTGTCTCCGAGAGGATCTCACACAAACAACCCTGGTGAACATAATAATAATATCTTTGTTCAAAATTTACATTGAAAAAGCTGCATCACTTTGCTTCTAAGTTGATTTCTTTCCTTTATTGGGTTTACACTAGGTTCTTTAGCTTCTGATCACTCTTGCATTGAAAGCAAAGGTGTTCTCTGGGACAAACATCGACAAAAGGGCTTGCCATAGCTCAGTTGATAGAGCACCTGTCTTGAAATCAGGTCTTGGATAAAAAATCCCAATGGAATTTTCTTTGCTCATTTTTTCATATTATATATTTCTGGTCAGTTTCACTCTTATAAGGATTGAAAAACAGAGATTTCCTTTTAGAACATTGTACATGTATAATCACTTAATTCTAAATATCAAAATGAAAGATGACCTCAGGGTAAGTGATGTCATTATTGTACATTGACTAAATTGTTTTTAAAATTTGACTGTGATATTAAGCATTTTATGATTAAAAAACCATGTTTTCCACCTACACAGCACTTTGATTAGCCTATGGATTCAGTGCTCACTTACTCAGACCTTTAGTGTGATTTTTATTTTCTTCATTTTTTGGAGTATGTGTATGTAGGACAACACAAATTTACCATGAACTGTTCTTTTGTGAATGTTGCTGAACTTTGCCCATCATCTTGTTTTCCCTGTTGACAAATCCTCTCAAAAACGGTTTGAAGTTCTTCTTGTTCATCCGATGAGAAGAGAGAGCAATATGTTTGATATTCTGCTTTCATTCCAGATGCATCCTGGGTAGTACGAGACTTCCCTGCACTCTCCGATTGTCCCATGTTGATCAAGTTCTGTGTTGAGCATATTAAAGGGATGTAAAATGAGTAGAAAAATACAAATCAATATTTATTCATTTATACTTAACCAGGGTAGCCCATTTAATAAAAGTTTTCGGTTTTAAATTTATAATCAAATTTGTATGATTCCTACAGTCCAGACCTAGTCGACCTGATGCAATACAGGATTCCTATACTTATAGTCATGGAAAACCTGGAAGAAAAAAAGAAAAAAAGAATTAATTTAATTTATTTTGGTAAAAGATGCTGAAACCCTGATCCAAGAGGTGAAATGTTACATAGCTATCATCAGTTGCAGTCAGAGATCAGTAGGCCTATAACTTTAATAAAAATCTGTTTACAAAAAATTGCCCCAAGTATTGTGCAGGGCATCCTTAGTATTGTCAGAGAGCCAATCCCATATGGTTCTCATTTAGACCTACCTGTATTTATACTCTTGAAATCCACTGGTTCTAGAAAGTTCAGATTGCAGAGAGGTAAACAGTCTCACTGACTTTGTCAATGTCAGGAATATAAAACAACCTGCTTGCTAGCTGCTGGTATACCACGTACAGGTGTACTAAACGCTCTCGCTCTGTATATTATTGTCCTCTTTGATCTTCCGGGGTATTGCGTAATCAGCTTCTTTGTCGGCAAAATGCTGGGGAGTAGCGGCAGACGGTTATTGACTAATTTACAGAGCTTGATCAGTCGGCAGATAGAAAACCAACACAAATTATTATCGATCTCCAGCTCCAGTAGAATGACTACCCCAACGACGACGGACGACAGCACGGGGCAATCAGACGATGATCTCCGTAGCGTTCTCGTCAGCACAGTTCTCAACTTGGAAACACTTGACCCATATCTTTTCAGGTATAGCCCCATGCGTGTTAATTGGTGTGAGTATCTGGCTGGGGCTCTGAAGGTTGCGGGTATGGCATGGCCATGGGAGATATGATATTTGGAATGAAAGCAATTAGTCTACATCTATCTTTTGTGTGCAAGATTGTTTGTTTGTTTGTTGTTGTTTTTTTTTTTTAAGGCCTAGCAAAAATATATTATCCAACTTATCCAACTTGATATTTTGTTGAATTTTTTTTTTCTTTTTAGGTTAGACTTAACTGTTAGAGATCTAACGTTAGATCTAATTTCTTATCTGCAGTGAGTGCAGGGTGATGAAATTTCTCAAGGTCAAGAGGATATCATTCAAAATGTTATTGTTATTGTTATGAATGAGGGCAAATATGTAAGTGTAAACTTATTGTTCCTTTCCATAAACAAATCCCCATCATGGAGCCCATGTTATTTTGAGACATCACAGTCAATTTTAATTTAAATGTTTAGTTCTATTGTAAAATTTTAAGAAAAAATAAATAAATAGATCTAGATCTAAACAAATATTTAGAAATAATCATTTGGGCTGTTCTTATCATTGTATGTCATGTAGAAAATCTATGACTTTAATGACTTGATTTGAATAGTCATTCAATTAGGAAAAAAAATAGATCTAGGTTTAATTCAAATCTGTTATCATCTGAATTCTGATTGTATCTTCTGTTGACCATGGTAAATGTAAGTGTGAAATATTTGAAAATATTAAAGTATTTGTGTCAAATATGTTGATCCTTATACAGGGCGTCCCAAAAAGAACTATACACTTTTGAAATGGCTGCCAAATAAAAAGTATATGATTTTAGGTAATGAAATTTACATGTATGGAAAGCTCATTATCCCACATATCACAAAGTCTGAAAATAAGTCATGCATGAATGAGCACGTTCACTTTTGTAAAGGGTATGGAAATTAGGGTGCGCAGGAATTGCCCTACCAATTTGTATGAGGAAAGTCATTTGGAGCCTATGGAATTGAGGATGATATGCAGAATTACTGATCAATTATGTTGAGTTGTGGTTTGCTAAGTGAAATTTGTTGAATTGGGGATTACATTTTCATGCATGAGTGAACAGGAATATGTATTTCCTATTATACCATTGTAACTTTCCAAGGTTTATTCAGTGGTGTGTTAGTGGTAGTCAGGATGGGGTGCAGAACAGTGAGATGCAGGGTAAGAATTTTGATCAGTTTTGATGATCGTTTTCATGATCTTTTGGATTGTCTGAATGTCTAACATCAGTGACGTTCTTTTTTTTTTCCGACAAACATTTTTTAGAGTATTCAATTTACATAATCCCATCTGGATATTAAGTAATTCAATTAGAAATTTGATAATCTTGAAATGTGGGGCAGGCATATTATGATTCTTTACTATCTTGAAGGGATTATTCAAAGTCACTGATGTTTAAACCCCCCCCCCCAAAAAAAAAAAAAAAAAAAAAAAAGAAGAAAAAGAAAGAAAGAAAAAAAGAAAATAAAAAGAAAGAAAGAAAGAAAAGAATAACAGCACTGTAGCATCGAATTAGCACATTACAAAATAAAGAATTAGAGAATTAGAGTAAAGACTGACATGTTATGTTAATTTCACAAATTTGTGTTACACTGTCATATTCCTTTACAAAAAGTCCAAATTGCGAAAATGACTGATAGTTGGTTGGGTTTGATCAATTGAGTTGATTGATTATTGGATAACAGTAAGACATTGTGATTGAAATAACTGTATGAAGATGATGTAATGCTTGATTGATTAGTTGAAACATTTGGAGACTGGTACACTGTTGATTAAATGATTGCTAGCTGGGTGTTGATTGTCTAATTTGTGTGACTGATTGATGTAGATTAATAGATTGTCATCAACCATCCCAATTGAAAGAAAAAAAGAAAGAAAGAAAGAAAGGAAGAGAGAGGAGAGAAAGAGAAAAGGAAGAGAGAGAGAGAGATTAAACACACCACTGAAGGACCTCATTAAATATACCTTGGAAAGTTACAATTCAACAATAGGAAATACATATTCCTGTTCACTCATGCATGAAAATGTAATCCCCAATTCAACAAATTTCACTTAGCAAACCCAACTCATCATAATTGATCAGTAATTCTGCATATCATCCTCAATTCCATAACTCCAAATGACTTTCCTCATACAAATTGGTAGGGCAATTCCTGCGCACCCTAATTTCCATACCCTTTACAAAAGTGAAAGCTGCTCATTCATGCATGACTTATTTTCGGACTTTGTGATGTCATATGAAATTTTGGGATAATGAGCTTTCCAACCTGTAAATGTCATTACCTAAAATCATATATTTTTTATTTGGCAGCCATTTCAAAAGTGTATAGTTCTTTTTGGGACGCACTGTATATTGCAATACAAACTAAAGTAATTTAAATTAAGTCATTTTCCCAGCCCCAGGAACTAACTTGCAGAAAGAATTATTATTCATTTTCATTGTTGTATTGCCTATACTGACATTTGACAAATATTCAGACTCAGCTTTAAATCGACCCCTGTCTTATTTCCCCTTTCTGCCCATTAGAGCAAAGAATATGTGGCATGCGTTTGGACCTGGAAAGAGGCTTTTTGGAGGTCAGATTATTGGACAGGCTATGGTAGCTGCTGGAAGAACAGTTGATCCTAAACTATCGGTTCATTCTCTCCATTCATACTTTGTTAAAGCAGGTAAGAACAGTTGATCCTAAACTATCCAAATATAGAAGAGAAATATTATTGCTAAAAGCTATACCAGTAATCTGGAGTGAAACTAAGTCAGAGTTATTCATTGTTTATTCATCGCCAGAATTATGGCTTTCAAAAACTAACCAGATGTGCCAAACTGGTGGAATGACATATAGAAATTGTTCTTACTCCAAACTGTTTTGATAATTTATTTGCGGGTTTGATGTTGAGCATTAAATGTATTAAATCATGTGATTCTATACAGATTTACTAATCTTTGAACCCTTTAAAACTGAATTAAAAAGAAGAAAAAAACAACATTGTATTGCAATGAAATTTCCTAATAATGAATCAGCTTATGTAAATATTATTGGTCGTTCATCATTCATTTTTCTTGTGTCCTCCAGGAGATTCTACCTTACCTGTCCTTTATCGAGTAGAGAACCAACGCGATGGAAATAGCTTCAGTACACGCTCAGTGGAAGCCATCCAGAATGGTCGTATCATCCTCACAATGATGGCGTCCTATCATAAGTTTGAGGAATCTCCGTACAATCATCAATATACCATGCCTGATGTACCAGATCCAGATACCATGACAACAGATATGGAGGAACTCAGGCAGTTTGTTCAGTAAGTCAGAGATACACCAGGCGGGCGTTTCATTGGTAAATTGCCATTTGGTCTAAACCCATTTTGACTAATGTCCATCTGTACCCCGTTGCATAAAGAGTTTCTATTATAGAGACTCAGCCATCAATGGTAACTTTCATGAAATGCTGCATATCGATTGGCTGTTGAGCAACTTTACCGTGGTAGTATAGGACCCTAGAAATATCCCAGTCGTTCGTAAAATTCATATGTAACTTTTATGAAATAACTTGGTGAAACAACCCCCTGAGCCTGCAGCTATTTTGCTCCAAGAGCTCCTCACAAAATTAGCTGGTCGATTGGATTGTTACAGACCTGTATCAATCAAATATTATTATTTACAACATGTAAGTCTTGGACCAACCTTTAACATCACTGTCCGACCGACATGACTGAGATCCAAACCTGGGTCATATCAGATTCGTTTTGTAGGTGAATTCAGGGAGTTGCAGAGTGTAGCAGTTGTAGTTAACTTTGCAATCTTTTGAAGAAACACAAAACACAGAGAAGGAAAATTTATCTTTCTGACACACTTGGAAAGTTAGCAGAAATCATTTTCCCACGCAGTTTTCAAACTTACAGATATTATTGATTGAGTAGATTTATCTGCAATGCAAATATTTGCAACCAATTGAAAAATCTTATTCATACTTTTAAATGCATTATCTGTGTGTTCTCCTCTTACAGAAACCCAGATATTCCTGATAAATTGCGGAAATGGGCTCAGAAACAGCTAGCTAGAGAAATCACATTTGAAACCAAGAGAGTAGACAGAGATGATTTCTTCACCAAGAGCTTATGTAATGAACCTTCTGAACCTAAACTCATGATTTGGGTTAAGGTCAAAGGTGACATCGGAGAAAATACAGGTAGACAAGAATATTTTTTTTTAACCAACTTAATACAGTGTACTCCTGTTATAACTATCACAGATGCAACAGGATTCTGTTTAAATGACGTGATTCTCTTGGTCTCAATGGCCCGTATTCTCAAAGGTCGCCTAACTTTAAGCCTAGCTTAAGTCCGTGGTTTAACTATGGCCTGCTAAAAGGGAATCAATCCCGAAAAGTAGATGTTCAATTCATCATAGTTTTTGGGAGTGAAAGTATTAAAAACCGCTTGGGACTGATAAGTACAAAAGTTTCCCTTCCAATTAAAACATGATTCCTGAATTCAGTGAATGTGATAGGAACATGCAACAGAGACAGATCGATCCCTATTAGCAAGCCATAGTTAAACCACAGATTTGAGCTAGGCTTAACTTAAGGCCACCTTTGTGAATACAGGCCAATGTCTAACATGTGCCCATGCGTTTATGAGCACATGTGATTACTATGATGAGCTTTAGTTATAAAGAGGTATTTGACTTCGTCCCAAGCACCTTGTTAAAGTAGACAACTGGAGAGTCAAAACTGCTTTTAATTGCAACCAAACTCATACCACTGCAACGAAAAATCTTTACTGATTCAGAAT
>CALNVZ010003435.1:5476396-5510719 GCA_940671915.1 Paracentrotus lividus | reverse complement strand
TATATTTGTATTGAATGCACGGCCTTGCTGAAAAGCAGCCTTTTAGGCTGATAGCAGGTTTTTTAAATAATTTCCGTGAATAAAATCAAAATCAAACTCAAACTCATATACGTGTAAGCTCATTTTGGCGCCCCTAATTTTAAAATCGATTTGACATCCCCTTAACTTCAATTCAGTGCCCCCATAAGTTTCAGGTCATCTTGGCGCCCGTACGTGTAAGCTCAATTTGACGCCGCTAATATGTTGAACATAAATTTGAAATGCAAAAAAAACAAAAACAATATATATAAAAAAAAGAAATAAATAAGTAAAAAATGTAACGTGAAAACAAGTATATTTCAATGTTTTGACGGTAAGAATCCCATAATGTAAATTCTGGTAAAAGAGGAAAAACATAGGCGTGTGCGAATAGGGAACGGAAATTTTGATGCATTCGAATGATTAGAAAACAGGTCATTTTTACGCGTTCCTCGACACAATGTAATAAATTTTGCTATGTATATACAAACCAGGAGGCATGGAATTTTAAAATTTTGCTATTTCCAGATAGAGACGATTCTAAAGACCCCTTCTATTTTTTTTTTGTGTGTTTTTGGGGCCCCTTAGTTTCAGTTAAATAGGATATAGTTGGAGCCACTAAGTTCAAGATAAATTTGGCACCCCTAAGTCTTAGGTCAAGTCGGCGCCCCTACATTTGAGCTCAATCTGGCGTCCTTTAATTTAAGATCTATTTGGCACCCCCTTAACTTCAGGTTAAATCGGCGCTCTTAAGTCTCAGGTCAATTCTGCGCCCCTTAAGATTCAGATCATATTTTTGCGCCCCTACATTTGATCAAAATTTGGCGCCCTTACGTTTAAGATCATTTTGGCGCCCCTCTAGGTTTATGTTCGATTTGGCGCCCCCTAAATTTAAGGCCGATTTTGTGCCCCTCTTTATCTAAGGTCGATTGAGCGCCCTTAAGTTTAAGGTCGATTTGGCGCCCCCATCTAAGTTTCGGGTCAATTTGGCGCCCCTTTAATTTTAAGTTTGATTTAGCGCCCCCCCCCTAAATTTAAGGTCGGATTTGGCGTCCCACCTATGTTGAAGGTCAATTTGGCGCCTCTATGGTTTAAAGCTCGATTTGGCGCCCCTTAGTTTAAGGTCCATTGACACCCTAGTTTTTATTGGGGTCGCTTAAGTTTACTGTCGATTTGGCGCCCACTAAATTTTTTTAAGGGGCGCTCCTTTCCCCTCCCCCTTTTTCAATTTTGGCGCCCTTACTTAGTTTTAAGGTCGATTCGGCGCCCCTAAGTTTAATATTCAATTAGGCGCCCCACAGCTTCAGGTCAATTTGGGAGCCCCTACGTTTAAGCCAATTTGGCTCCCCCGTTAGTTTAATGTCGATTTGGCTCCCCCTAAATTTAAGGTCGATTGGGCGCCCCCTAAATTTAAGGTCGATTTGGCGCCCCTATGTTTAGCTCAATTTGGCGCCCCTTAGTTTAAGGAGTCCATTCGACACCCTTTCCTTTATTGGCGTTGCTTAGTTTACTGTCGATTTGGCGCCCACTAATTTTTTTTAAGGGCGCCCCTTTCCCCTCCCCTTTTTTTCAATTTGGCACCCTTACTTAGTTTTAAGGTCGATTCAGCGCCCTAAGTTTAATATCAATTAGGCGCCACCCTAGGCTTCAAGGTCAATTTGGCGCCCCTACGTTTTAAGCTCAATTTGGCTCCCCCGTAGTTTAATGTCGATTTGGCGCCCCCTAAATTTAAGGTCGATTGGCGCCCCCCTAAATTTAAGGTCGATTTGGCGCCCCTATAAGTTTAAGGTCAATTTGGCGCCCCTTAGTTTACTTGTCGATTTGGCGCCCCATCCATTTTTCTTTCTCTCTCTCTCTCTCTCTTTCTCTTTTCCCCCTTTTCCCTTCCTCTTTCCCCCTTTTTTTCCCTTTCTCTTTTTTTTTTTCTCCTTTTTTTTTTCTTTCTTTTTTTTTCCTTTCCTTTTTCTCCCTTTTTCTTCCCTTTTTGGCGCCCCCCTGCGCGCCCCCGGGGGCCCGGGCCCGTAAAGCCCCCCCCCCCCAGAATACGCGCATGATTAGCATGATATAAACATAAACAGTATATTTTTAAAATTGTTAGAGTTATAGCCAATTAAAGTCAAGATTTTGCATAATTTCGGTCACACACGTGACCAAGAATGGTCCTATTCAGTAACATGTAATTTGGCCATTATTAGCAAAATATTGTCTATTTTCTCCGTGTGTCTACTTTAAGTTAGCTTTTTCTCATTATTCCCTTTTACTAGCTTTTCTCTTTCCTTTTCCTCTACCTTCCTGCCTCCCTTCTCTCTCTTTCTGACAAAAAAAAAAAAAAAAAAAAAAAAAAAAAAAAAAAAAAAAAAAAAAAAAAAAAAAAAAAAAAAATTCAAGTTTATTACCGGGGGTATTGACAACCATTTTGTTCGGCATTTCGTGGCTGCGTCATTCTCTCGGACTGACATGACACGTCGAGTTTTGTGTAATGTCGCCATCTTTGGCCGAAATTATGCAATCTTCATTTTTTCATGCAACGTGGCTTCACACGGCGCCAGTGTCAGCAACGTCAGCATTTGGTAGTAATTCTAACGATAATTCTCCTCAAAATGACAACAAATCTGAGTAAAGGGACGAGAATGTTACGAGCTAGCATCATAAGTGCACAAACTGCTGCATTTGCACTGTTAATAATCATCCTTTTCGGTTCTATACTTCGGGAATATAAAATGGTCCCCGATCATTCGTTCTTCAGCAACAAACACAATCCGCTCAACCAGCTATTTGTAAAGTGGTCTTGGGGATGGACATTGTGTTTCATGACTCCTTTTCTCCTGATGCTATCTTGGGCAAAACATCCAGGACAAATTTTTCCAGCTCTTCTACCTGTTCTCCGGTTGGGGGTGCTAACAGGAGCCTGGTATTTCTGGGTAAAAATCGTCATGGACACGGTGCATGAGAACATTGGAAGTTGCAGCATCGCAGCGCACACTGACGGGGGATCACGGGATTGTCGCCGGGGCGGTGGCCAGTGGGACGGCTACGACATCTTGGATAATTGTTTCCGTTTGGTGCTGATCATCCTCACAACTATAGAAGAAATGACGCCATTTTGGCAGCTCTGTAACTCATCGGGCATCAAGTTTACTTTTCCAAGCAGTGCCAGTGGAGGAGAGATGAAGACTATTCCTGCGCTGAGCTTCCTTTTGAACGTTCTTCTTCATATTCTTGCAATAATAATTTCTCTGATGCAGCAGCTGAGTGTTGTCATGGTGATAGCAACCAGTTTTTATTTCCATACAATAAGCCATAAAATCATTGGAACAACCTTAGCTATCATCACGTGGTATCTCATGTATAAGTTGGTGTTTACGTCAAATTATCTGATGGTGCTACTGCTAGTGCCGTATTTGACGTTAGTGGAGTTACTTTGTTTTTTCCAGGTAATTCCTCTAAACTGGCACCCTCTATCTTTTAAACGCACACGTATGCGTGCAAACCTACATTAGAACGGATCAAAGCATTTTGCATCGGCGGCCACCGATTCCCAATTTGAAATTAAAATATTATCTAATGATTCATTATAAATTATAATTGATTTTACACTCACCTGATAACATAAAATCTCTCTAGTGGAGCTTGGAGTAGTAGAGGTACGGAACATTTCAAAATGATGAAATCTTGAAGTCTTTATATCTCCTTTCAACCCACATTGCTATGAGTGAGAACGGCTTCGAGTGTGCACCAGCTAAATATACATTGAACGACGTTGAGGGCTTGCAGCCTAAAGAGCTTGAATAATAAGAGGACAGAACCCATTCAGTAAAGCATTAGAATATTACGAGAATTTTTTGTTATTGACTATCTTGTAATGGACAATGTTTGTTTACGAATAGTAAACAAGATTGACCCACGGAACTCAATTGACCTCATTACGGGACTAGCTTTCTTCCAGGACCACAGATGATTTTTTATTGAATAGATTTTATCAAGAAGTCCCATGAACCAATATTTCTACTTAGATAGATTTTTCAAGATCCAGTAATTCAATGAGTGGGGGGGGGGGGCAAAATGGAATTCTAGATTTTGGTACACCCAATTTTCCCCCCCCTGTCATGCATCAAACTTTTTTTTCACGGGGGGGGGGGGGATGGGGGAGGTAAGTGTTATTCTTTTTTGCCTTTATAAAGGTCCGGGGAGGGGGATAGGTGTAATTTTTTGGGGGGCCCATCATAAAGGCATCAAGTATCAGTCGTATGGGGTAACATTCGTGACGTAAATCGGGCTTGGTCCTCAATTCCCCCCCCCCCCAATTTTTTTTTTTTTTTTTTTTGGGGGGGGGGGGTATGGCGTGTTAAATTTTTATTTGGCCTTTTGCCCATCAGGTATTGGCTAGAGGTACATCTGGCCGGATTCGCGCCATTTTTTACTCTTTTTTTTTTTTTTCATTTCCTTTTTTTGTTCTTTTTCAATTTTTTTTTTTTTCCAGGCGGGTGGGGTGTATCCTAGGTGTTAATTTTTTCATTGGCCCAATTCACAAAGGTGGTTTCAAAACCGTGGACTGAAACCATGGTTTATGTTAATTTTGTGTAATAATTACGCTTAATTTATGCGGTTACATTGATAAAGGTCCAATAAGAATGCGGGATGTTGTCATATCGCACTAAATAATAATGAGCCCACAGTTTTGAATTAATAAGTCCAGTGTTGAGTCAAAGGGTTTATTTAAATTAATTTAAATAAACAGCAGACTTAACCATAGCGAGAAGCGTAAATTTAGCGCTCTGTGACGAAAGCGCTCATTCACATTGGACCTTTCTCAAAGAATGCGCCAAATTAAGCGTAATTATTACACAAAATTGACATAATCCATGGTTTCAGTTCACGGTTTTGAAACCGTGTTTGTGAATTTGGGCCAATATTACCTGTTTTTCAGTGATGCCATGATGATGCACAAACTTATAAAAAGGTTTGTACTTGTATTTTCTCCTTTTACTTGTGTGTTTAGTAGCATAACCAATAATAATATTGATGTTTATATTATGATGTGAGGATTTTTATTGAACTGAAATATTAATTTAGCTAAAGATAATTGAACAAATGTGTAGTTGATAGTATGATAGATAAAATCTTTATACCGTGAAAAAGTCCCAAGGGTCAAGTGTTTGTGCTTCTAAAAATCATTTTGGATCAAATGCAATGAAAGAGCAGTGGGAAGGACCATATTACATTGTTAATACAGTCCACTCTTGATATAATGAGGCACTCAGAACAATGTACCTCATCACAAATAAAATCATTTTTTACTCAATGATGAAGTACAAACACATGTGTATATGTTTGAAATTTGAACCAGGAGACTTGTCTCATAACAAAATTTCATATATGCCCTCATTGTAACAGGAGTGGACTGTATTTGTTTTGAGATTGAGCTTGCATTATACCAAAGACAAAGATGACTGATTTACATTTAACACTAAGTGTTTAGAAACACCAAGGTACACCTTGGTATTCAGCGCTCTGTTAATTATTTTATGCTGCTAATAATTATGCTGCTTTCGAGGGTGGAAAACTAGTGTATGATTACCATGTCTTCTTTTTTGTATATTAATATATTTTGATTGAATTGCATTGAAAAAGAATGCAGATAACGAAATTTTTGTGTCATTTGATTTCATTTTAAATAAATAGAAATAATTGTATAATGTGTCTATTTGCATTTTGAATTGAGAAGGAAAAAAATAAGTAGCCAGAGAAGAAGAGCTACGAGGGAGAGAGAGAGGAGAGAGAAGGGGAGAGGGCATAGAGAGAGAGAGACGGGCGAGAGGACGAGAGAGAGAGAGAGAGGAGGGCGAGAGAGAGAGAGAGAGGAGTGGAGAGAGAGAGGGGGGGCGGGAAGAGAGAGAAGAGAGACAGAGACTTAGAGAAAGGTGAAAGGAAGACAGCAAGAAAGATAGAGAGAGAGAGACAAACGAAACGCATACGTAGCATACTTTATTTCTTTAAAAACGGGACGGTTTTCATTACATATCAGAAACGAGAAGGATAAGAATTTGAGTGTTTGTTCAATGCAAACTCATTATTTCCTTTACTATTTAGAAAAGTTTCGGGGGTATAGAAATTAAAAAAAAAAAAAAATGTTCCTGTTTACTCCTACTGTCTTCTGTTTCTTAAATATGTATGCTTTAAAAGATATACTTTATTCGTATGAAGTATGATATTTCAAACTTCAGCCTTTCCCCCCATCATTTCTATTTTTTTTTTTTTTACTCTGTTATTCGATAACTTGTTACCACGGAATAAATCGTGGTCGATCGTTTGCAACATTACATTTCCTTGAATGATTCGTTTCTTGAAAGACATTACATTATCCCATTCGTAAAAATTATTGGAATATTTTGTTTTTCAAAGAAGTTCAATTTCTTCATTTTTAATTCATGTTTGTTTAAAAATGGCTATCCCTCTTCATCATTGCTGTGTTGCTTCCTCATAAGTGGGAGGAGGAGGGATTGGGCCTGGAGGAGTTGGAGGGGTCTCATGAGATGACGGATCATGTGAGGGGTAAGGCAGGAATCCTTGGAGGGGTAACGGATCTGGAATCTGGTAGGCTGGAGGGGGTGCAAACCCCACTGGTGGAGGTGCCGATACAATCCCAGCATCATTGACCGGGGTGTGATCTCGTGCCCATTCCTCCCTCCTGGGAGTGTTCCCTTCTATCCTGGTCGTTGTGATTATTAACTCTTCTGGCGCAGTGGGAACGCGGCTAGAGAGATGTTGATCGAGGGATGGAGGCAACGTGATATAGGTGGTGTTCTTATTATTTCCACCATTGACCACAGCCATGTCGTGCGTGATTGGACCAGTGGGGTATTCTTGGTTCCCGCGGCATCAATAGAATTCTCATAGGGTTCTTCTAGGTTCGAAGAAGGCTGCTGGTGTTGAACTGTCGTCCGGAGAGCGCGCATCCTTTCACTGTCACGTTTCTTGTAACAAGCAATGGAGACGATCGCACCAATCACTACCATACCAACCCAGGTAAATTTCCATGAGAACTGAGAATCGCTTTCTGAAGCTAAAATGTCAAATAGGAAGATAAACAAATATAAAGACAAATAACATCATAAAGACAAATAGGGGAGGGGAGGGTGCACGCTTGTACTGCGGCGTGATTTGAATCCGTCATTATGTCTTAAAAGTAAGTAATAATATATAAGAACTAATAGTCGCTACAATTAATTTGATTTTTTCCCCTGTGGGCAGGCCTACGGACCGTCATGTTATTGTATCCTGCATCCATTCTAAACCTAGGCCATAGCAATTGACTCATTTGCAATGATTACCTTTGAAAAGTAGGCAAATTAATTAATTGATATTTCGCTTGGTCTTGTTTGCAGAAATAAACTAAAATTAGACTTAATACTAGTAGTAATATTAGAAATAACAGCAATTTGTGACAGAACTTTGGACCGACTGGTTGACCAAAAACATTTTCAAGTCTACCTAAATCTGAAAATCGGCTACCGTTCCCCACCCTCATGAATTCGTGGATACGCCCAGTAATAATTAGTCACCTGTATCTTTATAACACGTCACACCTGCAGGTACCCCGCTGCTACACGTACCCCATCCTCCATACCAGCATTCATTCAATCTAGACTCATATCCCAGCCAACAATTGAATCCATCTAACCACACGCGATACGCACTTACATTCATACGAATGCCAGCCTGAAATTAAAAGGAAAGATACTGTTCGATAGACTAATAATTACTTTTAGATATATAATTCGAGAAAATGCATATAGATGGAAGTTTGAGTTATTTTGACATTCAACCTAGGAAAAGATGGATAATTGTTTTAATTAATGACTACATATTACTTGTGGCTACCATATAGGATGTAAATATATAATGTAAATATATGAGATATATGTTTAATATGGAGATGCTAACGCATACATTACCATTAATACTTTATATAGTAGCATTCTCTCGTTTGTTATTTGTGATATGACAATGACAATGACAATATTGTCGACGGTTCACATGCAAATATATGACCATCTTAATGCCGGAACTTACTGGAAGAGAAGATGATTCGGCATAGGGGTAGGGGAAGTCTAACTGCTTACAAGCAATCTTAGCTTCATATATGGTCCATCGTTCGGAACAGATCGGCCACCATCGGTTATCCTTGTACATGAAGACGGCACCTTCTGCGGTATTTCCTCCGTACATCAGACGAATATCACCGTCTATGAGATTGAAGATGTAATATAGGCTTACGAGCAAAATGATCTACCTTCAATGATCTCCATGTCCCTTTCTTTCTTTATTTATTTCTCCCTCCCTTTCGGCGACTTCTTTTACTTCTTGCGCTCTTCTTCCGTCTTCTCATTCTCAATATCATCATCATCATCACCTTCATCATCATCATCATCATCATCACTTTCATCATCATCATCATCACCACCATCATCATTAACATCATCATCACCATCATCATCATCATCATCATCACCATTACCATCATCATTATCATCATCATCATCATCATCGACATCTTCATCATCACCACTACCATCATCATCATCATCATCATCATCATCATCATCATCACCATTACCATCATCATCACCATCATCATCTTATCACCATTGCCATCATCATCATCATCATCACCACCATCATCATCATCTTCATCATTTCCATCACCTCCTTCTCTTATAGTGTTGAATTCTCCTCCTTTGCCATCATCGTCATTGCCATCAACATCATCATTAACAACATCATCATCATCATCATAATCATCAACACCATCATCATCATCATCATCATCATCATCATCATCATCACCACCATCACCACCATCATCATCACCATCATCATCATCATCATCATCATCACCATCATCATCATCATCATCATCATCACAATTACCATCATCATCATCATCACCACCATCATCACCATCATAATCACCACCACCATCATCATCATCACCTTTACCATCATCATCATCATAACCATCACCATCCGTATCACCCCCACCACCACCACCATCATCATCATCATCATCATCATCATCATCATCATCATCATCAACAACATCATCATCATCATCAACAACATCATCATCATCAACAACATCATCATCATCATCATCAACAACAACATCATCATCATCATCAACATCATCATCACATCATCTTTCTCCTCCTCCTCTTCCTCCTCCTCTCCTCCCTCTCCATTTCCTCCACAGGCAACTCCTTATTGAGTTCAATTATACTTACTTGTTTGCGATTTTACTTCCATGACAGCTGTCATGGAGAGAATTAGTGGTAGAATCAAAATATCCATTTTCACTTTGACAGCTCCCTCTAGATCTAAATTCCTTCTGCCTCAGAAATTGCGCTTTGGTATGGTTTTCTTTTTAATCCCGCCATCCTGCTATTGACTGTTATTCTCATAGTGTGAGTTATACAGCTCGCAGGCTTATGTTTGTCCAATCTAAACTTTATAAAATGGAGCCCCAAGTCGTCCTTATCGGAAATAAAATAAATAATTTCCCCGCGGTTTTACAACTAAATTAAGTTTGCTTCTTCTAATTCTGCCAACAAAGCTACACATGCGCATTCCGGGCGCAGATTTAGGCGCAATGGCAGGTTGGGCGCAAAGGCCATGCTTATGACGTAAAGAAGAAAAAAAGGGGAAAAAAAGGGAGGAGAAGGAGAAGGAGAATAACTAAACAAGGGAAAGGAGAAGAAAAAGAAGACGAAGAAGAAGAAGAAGAAGAAGAAGAAGAAGAAGAAGAAGAAGAAGAAGAAGAAGAAGAAGAAGAAGACTTTTTTTGACTTTCAAATAAACTTTATTTACAAATCAAGTCAACAAACAAATTAAATTACAAATTAAAAGATTGATGAAAAATGCAGATGAAACAGTTTTGACATCATATTGGATTTTAAGAAAAGACAGGAAATTATAAATCAGACAAAACATACATAATTGAAACAAAGGTAATAAAATACATAACCACATTAATACTGATCTCTCATAAGAGATCATAAAAATCAATTGTAACTTTTAATCTAAACTCAACCAGTTGAGAAGTCCCCATCTCTTTGAAAGGCGTGATGATTATTCTGTAGGCTTGAAAAACTCGAAATCAAGAATAATTTTATTCTTTACTCGAGTTTCCAAAATTGGCATAGGAATCAAAAAACGCGATGTACGATAAAGCCAATATAGTGTTTGACTTCAAACTAATTATTAGAAAAATTCGAAAGAACAAACTGCATCCTTATTTCGACTCTTTGCATGAGGGACCAGACACCAGTACAGTTCAAAAATCACTTTACATGCGGTAGTAGGCACGAAAGTAAACGATGAAGTAAAGTCAAAGCTGGCTGATGAAATCACAGAGAAAGACAAAGATGTAATGATGTTCCTCTTTCTCCACACCAGCCACACGTCGGCGAAATGTCCGGATTGAAATGGTGTAGGCAGGAAGAGACGGAAGTAACGTTGTGCATGAGTTTATATTGAATATCTCCATCTTTCTTTGATGATGGTAATTTGTAGATAGCCGCACCAGAAGATGCGTGACGACTTTGAGAGAACACCCATGCCATGCCAGGCGGTTAAATTGAAGGTTGGAGATTGTTCAAAGTTCTGTTGAAGAACGATATATGCATCTGGTGGTCATGATGAGAGGACCTCGCTTTATCTTTGAGTCTAATAGAGAACGGAGACACTATTTGTGTGGCCAGAGTCTGTAGAATCAAAGATGAAAGACGAGGTCCGTTTCTGGTGAAAAACATCGGAAAGTTATTGGTGATCAGCTGTCGGCGCACTGTTGAGTTCAAGTTCAATAATCCTCTGAGAAATCCGCTGGAAGATGTTGGAACATTAATGTTACTAACCTGCAACCAATGCTTCTTTTAGGTGATAATATCCTTAATTAGTCTGATCCACACGCAAAGAGTCCTGGGGAAGACCATAACATGGTGATGCAGAGTGTGATAATCAAAGGGACATTCAAAACATGGTTGAGTGTGAAAGATACGTCTCCACGGAAGCTCCAGAGGTTCTCCAAGCGTGCAATTAAATCGATAAAAGCTAGGAAGAGTACAAAAAGAACTTTGTATCTAGGTCAATGAGAAATAGTTGAAGGTCAATTTCAGACCTTGATACTTCTGAAGAATATAATGCACATAATTGATACGCTGGGTGTGAACAAGTTCAAGAAATCGTAAACAAAACAAAAGCGAAAAGTAAAAAAGCGCGCTTGGAGACATGCCAGACCAAGTCCCCTTCATTAGTTTCTGGAAAAGTATCTCTTTTCTGAGCAGCTGTCGCTTATTGGACAGATGAAGTTAACTAACATGTCTTGAGTTCTTTCAGAATGTTCTGAGGGGTGAGAGAATGGCAAGACAAGTAATATCTTGGAAGCAGCGACGTTGGTTAGCAACAAGGCGTTTGCCTTGAATGAAAGCTCCGAGAAAGAGGATCCAGCGTGAGAGAGTTTTGCTTAGTTTCTCTTTGCACTACTTTCCCAATTTTTATTTATTGTAGTTTCTACTAATACCAAGACTCACTCCCAAAAATTCCAAACCGTTCATTATTCCATTGGAAACCTCAGGGGTTTATGCACTTCGTCTGCGTCCAAGATCGACCCAAAGCCTTCGATTTTACATGAATTTAAACAACAGCAGCAGAGAATTTACTAAAAACTGAATACACATTATTGACAATATTAAAAGCTTCATCGGGTACTAACAAACACTGAAATATCATCTGCCATAAGCCGATACAGAAATATAGTTATTCGTTTCACGGTATCAGAAAACTGTGTTTTACCAGCTTTTGCCTTAGCATATTGAAAAAGGTTCAATAGCTAAAGAATAAAGTAAAGCCCGAAAGAGGGCAGCCTTGACGAATCCCTTTTGGGGAAGGAAAAGGGTGAAGTGAGAGAGCCACATACTTTTACAAGACCTTCAGCATTATTATACAACAGTTTGACACATGATATAAAGAAATCACCAATTACCCATTGCTTGTCATATATCAAAAGCAAGAATATTTTGTGGTCACATTGCATCAAAACTTTCTTTTGATCGAAGATTTATAATAGCAAGAGAGTATTGTTAGCATAATTTGCATAATTTAATAACATCTCGAATACAAATTCAGGTATCATAAATTTGATCGGCCTGGTATCACAATAACTCTGATCTTTGGTGAACGATATCGACAATGCAGAAGTTTAAGTCTGTTAGCGTAGAACTTTGCTAATATTTTATAGTCATTGTTTTAAGAAATGAACACAGGCGCCAAGTTGGCACATGTCTGTCCTAAATTCTCCCTTTTTTAGGAATCAGGGTATCACAGCTTTAACGAAAAGAATTGAGAGAAATTACTGAAAAATGGCATGATTCAGAACAGATAAGAAGTCATTTTTCAAAGTGGGCCAAAGAATTGATAAAACTCGGATAAAGAACAGCCCATGCTAGCCAGGGCACTTATTTCTTACCGAGCTGCATTCACAGGGCATTTTTTAACCTCTCAAAGGCGAAAGGGGAGACTCTAGATTCAGGACTCTTCATGGCTAAGTCTGGTAATTGGACGAGATAGTTTCAAGCAATTAATCGCAGTAGGAAACACTTTTAATAAAGATTCATCAAAATCATGTACAGGCTTTAATTCCACAAGACTTTCTGTATATTACCTCGATGAACAGCCTAACTCGTGGATATTTATAGAAAAAGAGTTTATTTCTTCTCCAAATTGAAGGAAAAAGCGGAGCTGGTTGTCATTCCATTGGTCAGTCGGACAACAGAAGATCTCACCAGCGCGCCATTCCGCTTGGCTTTTGAGTAGCAAGTTCAGCTCGTTCTCTTTGTTCATTCAAAACATTTTTAGTATCAACGATAAATCTGATGTAGATGAGATCATCAATTGTTTTTATTTGATTTGATGGATAGTCTCCTTCTTTCTCTACATGGCAGTTTAGCGCCAATACATCTGCGATAAAGATTTGAGATGAGCTTTGCCCAAAGTCCCACCAAGTGGAAACATTGGGGAAATTTGGCTTTTCATTTCTCCATTCAGACCAAAAATGAATAATAATATCTGCAAAATTCTTATCTTCAAGAATGTGAATTGTTAAATATGCCAGAAAAAGCACTGCCTCTCTTTTGAGGAGAGGGTGATTTAATTTTAAACAAACGGCAGAATGAGTCTGAGAGGGAGCAAGGTAAATATTACATGATAAATAGAGACATGCAATATAGGTGCAATAAAACGATCTAATTTGCTTTAGAGATTCTGTATGGGAACGAGGGTTATTTCTTTGCCATGAAAATTTCCTATCATGTGGGTGTAGTCTACGCCAAACATCGCGTAAACGATTACTTGTTCCAGGGGCGGTTTTAAGAGAGTTGGCAATACGTGGTCGGTGTTCAAACGACATTACAACAAGCGATCCATAGAGGGGTTGGGTGTTGTATTAAAATCTCCCCAATAATGAACGGTACCTCAATTAAGCTTTCCTAAACTCGCAGAAAGACATTGAATTGGCGTCTAAGGCTATTTTGTCAATCTTGAGGAATAATAACGTTGTATAAGTGATAAATAGCTTTGCTAAGTTCAACTTTAGTATACAAGATATAGACTTTCAAAGGTAATTGTCAGATTGGACAACAACATATTCAGTGTTGTTTTTAACAAGCGTAACCACGCCAGAGCCTTGAGTGCGGCCGGGTGCGCAACCGGGGTATGTGACGCTCCACAATTCCAACAAGTCGAATTTTTAACATAATTATTGGTTTTGCAAAAAAAATGACGTCGGGATTTGAGAAAAAAATTATCAACCTAATAAAAATGAGGCAGTTTTAAGAGGAGTGGAGCAGCCTCCGTATTGAGAGTAACAAAAGATAAAGTCATTAAAGAAAAAGAATAAAAGAAAGGGTTAAAACTAAAAGAGAGGAGGACAACATTTTTTTAAGAGAAAAGGTTACGCACTCATATCAAGTTTTGTTGATCAATTTGTGCACTCTTTGTTGAGTGCTCTTCTTAAACAGCGGACTGTAATTCTTTAGTGGTCTAAGCTGACGCACGAGCCCTGGAATGTTAGATGTATTTTTCGAGCCACATCGTGGGTTTTTTTGCTTGCTTTTACTGTCTTAAGAAACTGTAAAAGGGTTTTGTGAGATAGAGGGCCTTGACTTGAGGGAAGGATGATGCCCAATCTACTGAGTCCATCGTCTGATTTGTCCCATACTATTTCTGTTTAGATCTTGGGTGGACGTCGAGGAGGAGAGTGTGGGTGAGGATGGGGTGGGAGAAAGGTGGAACAGAAGATGTTTTTGGAGTTTGTAAGAACAGTGCGGGTGGGCGTTGATACTTTTTTAAATTTTTCTAGGGGAGTAGCAGACGAATCAAGGAAACCAGGGAAGGAATGGAGTCAGATAAGGCGACTGAGTCTTGCTTTCTTTTAGCAACGACATCCGAAAACAAACGGCCAGGATCTGGCGGTGTTCCCACGACCGAGACGGCTGTGAGTTGTCATACAGAGTTGGGGGAAGTATGAGAGTCATTTTGAAGACTCGTGTCTTGAGAGGGCGCTATATCTCTTTTAGGAGACATGTCATGGGATGTATACAGGACGGTGCAGGTTGGGGTCCACTGATCTCCCTCCGTGGTGGGGGCACTGATTTACCCTCATTAGTGGGAACCATTCTTGCATGCCTCTCAATCCTTAGAAGTGGGGATAGATTTTTTTGGGGGGTTGTTTGGGGGGGGATGATTTTTTGCATACCCTGGTTGTGTGCCCAAACTCCCCGCAATTGAAACATCTAAACAGAACCGTTGAGATGAAAACCCTATAGTTGGCTCCTCTGTGGTTAAAGTTCAGATGGTCAGGAGGGATGACATTATGTTGGAAGTATTACCTGTACTTGCCGCCTGAATGATAAGATATGGGAGAGGTTACTTTCCTAAAACCAAGGGGAATTGATCTTACTGGGGAGACTACTTTGCAAAAGGAGGACAAACGTGTATTTAGAACGTCGTTTGGTATTTCGGGGTAGACATTTGAGAGTGTGAGCTTGTTGTTGGTAGTACGAAGGGGCTGGATTTGAACGTAACTGTTTATGAAAATTTAAGCCTTTATTCACAGCGTCGTGGACTGCCTGTTTTGTATTGAGATAGACGGGCGATTCGTTGCCGGCTGATCCTTGACGCTGATAGAATTTGGTCAGAGGGCATTGTTTTGCGCTAGTGCTTTTATATATTCATGTATGGAAAAATCTGGTCTCGAATGGAACACAATGGCGTTGTTACGACTCAATGAGCATGCTGAGCCAAGCGGCTCTGCTGCATTGCCTGAAGGTCCCGCGGCTAGGTTCGGGCGGGTTTTCCGCACTTCCGAGGCCATACTGCAGGCAATGAACACCCACACGGCAATGAACAAAAACACTCTAATAACCTCTAAATATCAAAATATTTATTAAGAAACCGGTGGACCTGGTCTGACAATACTTAAACTATAATATAACATACACAGAATGACCAAACGGTCAACAATAAACGAGAAAAAAATAAAATTACCAGAGCTCGCAGAAAAACGTCACCTTCCACGTCAGAAGAAGAAGAAGAAGAAGAAGAAGAAGAAGAAGAAGAAGAAGAAAGAAGAAGAATAGAAGAAGAAGAAGAAGAAGAAGAAGAAGAAGAAGAAGAAGAAGAAGAAGAAAGAAGAAGAAAGAAGAAAGAAAGAAGAAGAAGAGAAGAAGAAGAAGAAGAAGAAGAAGAAGAAAAAAAGAAAGAAGGAGAAGAAATAGAAAAGAAGAAAAGAAGAAAGAAGAAGAAGAAGAAGAAGAAGAAGAAGAAGAAGAAGAAGAAGAAGGAGAAGGAGAAGAAGAAGAAGAAGAAAGAAGTAGAAGAAGAAGAAAAAGAAGAAGAAGAAGAAAGAAGAAGAAGAAGAAAGAAGAAGAAGAAAGAAGAAGAAGAAAGAAGAAAGAAGAAGAAGAAAGAAGAAGAGGACAAACAAAAATAACTCTGAACTTCCGAGATAACAATGGAATCCACATAAGGTATTTTACCGGCTGATTTTTTTTTTTTTTTTTTTGTAAAAATAAAAAACAAAAATCAGGCAAAAGGGAGAAAGAAAAAAAATTAATAAGGGCTTTCATAAAACATCCTCTCTCTTCCCCCTTTTTATAGCTTTTTCTTTTTAGATCTATTCCTTTTACTAGCTCTCTCTTTCTCCTTTTCCGCTACCTTCCTGCCCCCCCAAAAAAAAAAAAAAAAAAAAAAAAAAAAAATTCAAGACAGCCATTTTGTTCGGCATTTCGTGGCTGCGTCATTCTCTCGGACTGACACGTCGAGTTTTGTGTAATGTCGCCATCTTTGGCCGAAATTATGCAATCTTCATTCATGCAACATGGCTTCACACGGTGCCAGTGCAAGCAACGTCAGCAGACGAAAATTTGGTAGTAATTCTAAGGATAATTCTCCTCAAAATGACAACAAATCGGAGAAAAGGGACGAGAATGTTACGAGCATCATGAGTGCACAAACTGCTGCATTTGCACTGTTAATAATCATCCTTTTCGGTTCCATACTTCGGGAAAATGAAATGGTCCCCGATTCGTTCTTCAGCAACAAACACAATCCGCTCAACCAGCGATTTGTAAAGTGGTCTTGGGGATGGACATTGTGTTTAATGACACCTTTTCTTCTGATGCTATCTTGGGCAAAACATCCAGGACATATTCTTCCAGCTCTTCGATCCATGCTCCGGTTGGTGGTGCTAACAGGAGCCTGGTATTTCTGGGTAGAAATCGTCATGGCCACGGTGCATGAGAACACTGGAAGTTGCAGCATCGCAGCGCATACTGACGGAGGATCACGGGATTGTCGCCGGGGCGGTGGGCGGTGGGACGGCTACGACATCTCGGGTCATTGTTTCCTTTTGGTGCTGATCATCCTCACAACTATAGAAGAAATGACGCTATTTTGGCAGCACTATAACTCATCTGGTATCAAGTTTACTTTTCCTTGCAGTGCCAGTGGACAAGAGATGCAGACTACTCCTGTGCTAAGCTTCCTTTTGAACGTTCTTTTTTATATTCTTGCAATAATGATTTCTCTGATGCAGCAGCTGAGTGTTGTCATGGTGATTGCAACCAGTCTTTATTTCCATACAATAAGCCATAAAGTCATTGGAACTGCCTTAGCTATCACTACATGGTATCTCATGTATAAGCTGGTGTTTAAGTCAATTAGATTTCTTAGTTGAAAAGTGTTGTGATGAATTTTGTTTAAACCATCATTGGATTGCTGTTTTCAAAGTGATTGTTTTACATTGTGAATACTGATTAGCCTATTAAAGAGCTCAGGCATCTATTATGCAATCCAAATTGATGCAATTGTTGATTTTTTTTAATTACACTTCTATTTTTCATCACTCAAAATGAACCCCAATGAGATTTTTGTGAGCTACATGTACTTAGTGAACAACTTGCAATCGATAGGATGGGGGGTCCGTTGTCCGGACACTTAAGCAGATAAAAACGGCATCTTTTGCTCTGGATTTTCTTAAAATTTGTGCAGTAAATAGCAAAAATATTTGTGAATATTTGTGCTTTGTTATATTGTCTGATATTACTTTCAATCGATTAATGAAATATTGCTCACAAAGCTCCAAAAATTGCCGTCTTGTCCGGACAAACAACCCGTCCGGATATACAACAACCGGGTATACATCTTGACTTGACTAATTTGTATTTACTTCTGATTTATATTTTTCACTTGCATAATGAATGGGAAAAAATGCTTTGACATCAATAATCAAATTACATAGAAATTTATAAATCAAGAAGTAGTTTTGATTATATGTTTACTTAAATGTGATCGTTGATGTTAATTTTACTGCTTTTATGGCAACAGTAGGAACTTAAAGTAATACAATGTACATACGATGTAAATAGTCGCCAACTTGAAACTCTATAATTGGTCATATTAGCAAACAAACTTCAGTCCTGAGAATATTGAGAAAAAAAAAAACGGGTACTACAAATATGTTCTTATCATGTGAAATATTTGATTATCATGTGAAATATTTGATATTGTTATGGTTCTACAAGTTATTGTACAATTTGTTCAGGAAAATTGTGTATGCTAATATTTCAATCCGGCTATGTTCAAGGCATTCGATTTTTCTCCAATCAGAGATACATGTGCATGTGAAATCTTCTAGTTATTACTTCTCTGTTCATCTTATTTTATTCTTGATCATAATACTGATACAGTGAGGGAAGGTACAGTGTAGAGGGACTTTTTAATGTTATTTGTGAACTGAGCAGATACTATTCAAAGTTTGAAAACAAGTAGTACAAATGTATGCCTACTTCAAAAGAAAGAGAGACTTTGTTACATTAGAACTGATTCTTTGTGCCTCCATTTGGATCTATGATGATCACTTCAATGGTGTTCTAGTTGAAGCTGAATAATTATGTTCCTGTATCAAATTTGATAAATCCTCATTACATCCTCATTGGTAATATTTATGAATTTTGGGATTTGTACATCTACGTGGTACATAAAACTTGGAAAAGCCTTACAAATTATGACAAAGTTTGCTGAAAAATGTGCAGTATGTTGTGTAAAAACGTTTCTACTAGGAAAATGTATACCGGTAGACAGAGTACAATATCGGCTACCTCATGATATATTTATCTATGCAGAAAAAATTTGAACCAATTAAGAACGATTCCCTGAAATTATTGTGATTACTATTGGTCATTAAGTAGATGAAAAACATGACAGAAACTTTTCAAAAACTGTATAATAGGAACAAACTTAAATTGCTGGTGTGTGGCTATGCTATGTACTGCTGTAATAATATTTCTGATTGGATCAGAATTTAGAAATGGAGTTTTTATACCGTGATATATTGTTGAATTAATAGTTTGGAGTTAAATTGTGTTGTTGTTTTTCCATGCAATAAATTATATAAGAAACAATCAAGAAGTTTTTGTGTAAACTGTTGCTAATCTGAAAAAAATGTGCATAATCTTACACGAGATGAACTAAAGTAAAGTTTGTAGAAGGTACAGTGGAAATTTTTTTTTACTTGGGTGCTTATTTGACTTTTAAACAAGTTTTGGCAAAGTCGACTATGGCTGCTTCATATGGCAGGAAGGGCAATTCGGATGTGGATGTCCCTTCATTAATTCAAACTATTCTCATTGCAATTGTCATTCATTTGAAACTGAATACTAACAAGATCCTTGGGACTTGAAAAAATTGCTTGTGTCAATAAACAAAGCAAAGCAAATTGATATAAAAAAAACAACCAAGAGGAAGTTTTGTGTAAACTGTTGCTAATCAGAAATAAACTGTGCATAATCTTACATGAGCTAAATTAAAGTAAGATAACAGTGGATTTTTTTTTTTTTTTTTGACTTGGGTGCTTATTCGAGTTTTGGCAAAATTGACTATGGCTGCTTTGAATGACAGAGCAATTTTAATGTGTATGTCACTTCATTAATTCAAACTATTCTCATTGTAATGGTCATTCAGTCGAAACTATACTAATGAGGTCCTTCTAATTGGAAAAAATTGCTTGTGTCAATAAACAGAAGCAAATTGATTTCATTTTTTGATTTCATTTTTAAATTGAATAGAGAAATAACTTGCAGAATCCATTATTTTGTTATGATCAGGACTCCTATTAGTTTCCACTGTATGTATACCTATCATTTTCTTCTTTTTCATATCTCCCATGCTTACTTTTTTTATACTCGTTTTGCTTCTTCCTCTTTTTACTTATAAAATCTAGCTAGCTACTAAAAAATGTATGCTATGTTTACACTTTGTGCCCCACGGCCAAGCTTTTAGCATAGTTCTGGACATTTTTATTGAAGGCTTTAAAGTTAAAAACCCTGTGTTTGCGACTGGGATTTCTTGCCTCCAATAAATGTACATAACTGGAAATGAAGCACGATTGTTGCGGCCATTTGGATCGAAGTGTAAATCTAGTATTAGGGTAGAGGAATTTGGATGTGGGCACTAAAGCATTCATCAGTTCAAACTGTATTCATTGTAATAATAATAATAATAAGATATTTATATTGCGCAAACAAATCCATCCAGAGGATGCTCGAGGCGCTTACAAAAATTGATACAATAATTATATAAAACTAATGCAACGTAATTAAATGACAATGTAAACATCATTTCTTAACTTACATTATTATTACATTTAACAATTTTAGTTCGAGGCATTTAACTACATAATCTCATGAGGTGGGTCTTTAGATTTGCCTTGAACTGTTCTAGTGAATTTGTGTTCTTAAGTGTATCAGGAAGATTGTTCCAGAGTCTGGGAGCTGCTGAAGTGAATGCTCTATCCCCCCATGATCGTTGTAATGATCATTATACTGCAACACAAGTAATCCTCTTATGAATACAGTGGAAACATGTTATTACAAGGTCCTTGGGGACCATAAAAATAACTTGTTATATCCAAAGTCTCTTTTTATCAGGTTGAGATAAATAAGAGAATACAAAAAGCTGGGACCAGCAAAATTACCTTGTTATATACGGGAATTGGACCTCCTTATAAAGAGTTTCCATTGTACACAAAATTATCCAGATTGTTAAGCCAATTATAGCCCAACATTTTCAGAGTAATCCAACCAGTGATGATCATGTTGGCATGCCTACACACACCATACCTCCAACTCGCATTAAATAAAGCAAGGACACCCGAATAGTATATTGTATCAATTTTTTTAATTGTCCATAACACAAATAGAGGATAGGTATAAAATCATATAATCATTAATAGTGAGTCAGGGTGTGATGTCTACAAAAAAATTAAGGTTTTAAAAACAAATGTATGTTTATTTAAAAAGTATTCAATCTGTGATTTTAAGTGTTATTTTTTGTTTAGTTATTCATGTCAATATGACAATTCCATGGGCATGATCAATTTGAATATAAGAAGAAATGCTGGTTAAAAATAAAAAATGAAGACTTCTAAAAAATATCACCCCAACTCATGCAGATCGAGAATTTGAAATTAAAATGGGATCACCATAAAAATACTGATCAATGGATTATCAATTTTTCCCCTTCAAATTAACGTAGACATACATTATAAACAGTAACACAGGAAATACCAGAAAAGATTTAAGCAGCATTAAACTTGGATGAACCTATGCATGTGAATACAGACTTTTACATGGACTATGACAATGAAAGTGAGCATTTTATGGAAATGGTGCAATACAATTGGCTTTTCTTATAGATTCATGGAATCACAAAGACAATTGTACTCCTGAAATTTACACACATGTATTCAAATCACGTTTGTGTAAAATCAAATGAATTCTTGAAATAGAATTCATAATATAATCAGATCGCATAACGCAATGAATGAGAAATATACAGTTCATCTGCTCATCCACATTGTACTGTTACCAACCACAAATACTTTGATTACCTAATGTATAAAATAACAATTTTGCACTCATATCTACATTTTATATTATTTTCTTTTCAATTTACATGTAGATATTGATACACAAATAAATTTCACATGATCCTTGTAACATTAACGCATTTTATCAGCCCAATCTGTATTCTGCAACTGTTTCAAATGCATATTCCAATTACCTATGCATTAAAGTTAACTTAGCTTTCATGTTACACCCTGATCTGCCCTGCAATTATATCAGAAATTAGTTGCAAGCTTGCATTTCAAAAATCTGTCTGAAACCTGCCACTGAGGATGCAAAAAGAATAAATGTAAAATGGCCCTAATACTACAAAACTAATTTCATTTAGCAACATGATAATCAATAAAGAAACCATACATAGAAATTAATAGAAACCTGCTAAAAAATAACATGATATATGCCACACGGAATGACCCTTAAACAATGAACACCCGTTCTGATAAAAGGAAAAAAAAATTGTCATATAAGCATTGGTCAGCAGTACATACAGTAGATGTATCTTGCATGAATTTGCATGTTAAAAAATGTATGTACCAAAATGTAAGTGTTTTGCAGAATCGCAAGGACTAATACATATCTCCTTTCTACATTGCTATATAATGTATTCATATTCAACATAATTTATATACAGCTAGCAATATGGCTGAATAAAAACTCACCAATAAGATACATATGATATGACATGATCCATTTTGGTCTATTTTCAAAGTAGATAGCCCTTTGCATGAAAGGTTGACACTGGCTCTAACAGTTTTCAACAAAGAATCTGTTAGATCACAGTGCAAATTTACATAGGGCAAACATGTACAACAGACAGTGCATTTTAATAGTCAAAGTTCTTTTCCAGGTTAATTAGAAGACCAAAACTACCCCAAATGGTACTGTGAAAGCGGATATTTTTGGATTTTTTTTTGTGAACATCAGGAAGGGAGTGGAAATGTTATTTAGTGGTCAGATGCACTACATGAATCTCAAAACACATGAACCTGATAGTTCAGCGCGAAAATTTCCACTTTTGCAGTTTTCATACCTCATTGACCCAAAGAGAATCCTTAAACAACTTTTTGGCAAAGACAAGAAACCAAATACTGATTGGTTTCTATGCTAACATTGTAGTAGTCAAGTTGCATGATTTATAAATTTTTGATGTAATTTTTTTTTGGTTCACTTGATCCCTGTACAGTCCACCCTAATATAATGAGATGCATGGGGCCAAGCCAATTACCCTCTTATAACAAAATCCTTTTATACCTAACAAATAGGCATACACATGTATGTACACATGTTTGAAATTTGGACCAGGATATTTGCCTTGTTATACCAGAACTTGTTTGTATCTGTACTCATTAGAACAGGTGTGGACTGTAGAAACTCTGATCATGAATGGTTGCGATGCTAGTTACTGCCAGAGAAGAAGACACGGTAGATGACTGCTACTCCTATTCCAACAGCAGCTGGCAGGATCCAGTTCAAAAAGAAACTGCAGACAAGAGAGAGAGACAGAGAGAGAGAGACAGAGAGAAAAAAATAATGTGAAATGACAGACATGGAATTTGATGGTCAATAAAATAGTATAATCAAGTATTCATACTTAAATACTCTTACATCCTCTCAAGTGTTTGAAAGTACTTTAAAATATTCAAGAGAGTGGAGGTTAAAACAGAAGAAAATATCAATAGGACATATAATTTTACAATTTACTAAAATGAGTGGGATAGAATGCCATTGTATGAACATATATAACTTCTTGATCAGGATGCAGTGATTTAAAAAGTTCCAAGGAGTATCATCACCCATTACAAATTTAAATAGATTCACACTTGATGGCCACAAGAGACAGGGCGGATCCAGCTTTTATAAGGGGGGGTTGGGTGTATGCGAGGGAGCATAGCGACCGAGTCCAAGCGAGCGGAGCGAGTGAGGGGGGAGGTGTGGGAGGGGGTGTCCCCCTCCACAGTAGGGAAAATTTTGAAAATCTGTGTGTGAAAATGGCGTTTTCTTGCATCTAAAACACACTATTTTGGTATAGAGGCGGTGGCCCGTGTCCTCAAAAATCTGATGGGGGGGCAAGGGACTCTGTGACATTTGTTCGCCACGCCCACCCCCCCTCCCCCTCCCCTCCCCCCCCCCCCTCCCCCCCCCCCTCCCCTCCCCCCCCCCTCCCCCCCCCCCCCCCCAAAAAAAATGATATAATAATAATAATATAATAATAATAAATAAAAACAAAATAGAATAAAAATAAAATTACAAGTAAAAAAAGATAAGATTTAAAAAATGGTCCCCAGATTTTTTTTTTGGGGGGGGGGTTGCAACCCCCCAACCCCCTCTAGATCCGCTTCTGGAGGATTGCTATGAAAGAGATTTTTGAAAGAATTTAAGAAAAAATGACCCCAAAAAATGGATGTTAGGCTTTTCTATCCTCAAAAATGCCTACCGAAGCTAGGAATTTTGCATAGTGATGCCAAATTTTGTGTCTATGGTTTCAAAACAAATCAAGCATTCGTGAAAGCTGTTTACTATTACAGTACCTGTAGGTTCTCTATGTATGGAACTTTCAAACGTACAGTATAGTGCACAAGGCATTTTTGGAGATCCCATGAATTTGGCTAGAGAGATATTTGCATGCAATTCACTGACGAAAAAAAATGAAAATAAAATAATAACCAATTCGGATGTACTTTTCAAACAAAATAAATGTGCAGACTAAGACAGAGTTCATGCTTTACTTGTATGTAGACCTAATATTTATTCCAGCTACCACATGAATTGTATTTGCATTTATGTGTAGGTTTTAAAGAAAACAAAAGTGCTCATGTAAATTCTACATGTACTAAGTTGTGTTACATCAATAGCTCCCTTCCAAATGTAGGGAAATCCAAATGGTTTTATTCATGAAACTCTACAGTACATGTTCATATATTAAACAAGGGGAATTTCATTACATACATTACATTAATCTGACCTGCAGCATAGGAACACAAATGATGCAATGATATTTATGTAGAAAATGACAGTGTATTAATAAACAACTTTGTCTACAAAACATGAAATAGAAGAGAACACATGACACTAACGTACAGAAAGACAATGTGTATCAACAGAATGATAGAATTGCATACCAGATTAATGTATGCTTGCCAGAGAGATGTCTAATATATGGTGACACACTGGTATTATCTTTACGTGTTCCTTACATGAAATAAAAACAAATAAAATGGTGATCTTGTTCAGATTATCTCAAAATATCTCTACAGCATGGATAAAAAAGTATGTAAACTAATGCAGACTCAATAAAACAGCATAGACACCAATGTTTGAGCCTGGACCTCTCAATTTTTCAAAATTTTAAAAGAGCCTTAAACAAATCCCTAAATCAAAGAAAATTGCAAAATCAGATTATCATTTTATTTTAAACAATTTCATTCAAATAAGCTGAGCAATTAGATAAACATGCTTTGTTATAAAATGTCCTGTTGCAAAAAAAATATTATATATATATATATATAATATTACATGTATACCAAAACCATATCTAGTGTTAATCTTTACTTTACATGTATGTGTGACTATTGCTCAAAGTATTGTTCAACTTAAAATATTGAAATAATTTCAATTTGCAGAAGGAAATTTGCAGAAATTACTACAAAAACAATTCACCCAAGATATCAAAATATTTATTGTGTCATTGAAACCTTTTCAACGTTTTTATTTCTTATTTCGACAATAGTACATATTTCTGGTCACAGGTTTCTACTTAATGATAGGGGTGTTATCTACAATGAAAGCATCAATAGTTTAATATGTGATATGAGAAGTAGGCTCTAAGGAGATGAGAGTATGATGCAATTTGTATAAATAGTTTGCTTTACAGCCTGGGACGTTCACCAAGTTCCTTAATTATGAACAACTTACAAGACTTAATATATGAAGAGCCAAAAGGGATTTTCAAACATTGTAATAAACAAACATTATGAGCAGTGATGGATCCAGTGGGACGCAGGAAATGAGCCCCACGATTTGAAAACCACTAATTGACTGTATGTGTGTTAAAATCCAAAAATGTTTGGTGCCCCCCCCCCCTCCCCATTAAAAAATCATGGATTTGAACATTATCAACAATTCAATGAATTATGGAAAAAACAGTCCAACCTCAGGAAGATGTATCCGATTTGCTCTTCATATCAAAAGTCATTCAAAGCTGTTGTTATCTTGCGAACAACCAGGGATTTTCAATTTGAATCGTTAGTTAATGACGAATGACTTTACGAACGACTGGTGCATGTTCTTAGATGCTATACTAATCACATTCTAATTCATTCAGCACAAGAACTGATCACAAGTCATTTCGTAAGGTTGTTCATATCTCCCGAACAACTTGGTGAAACACCTCCCTAATATGTTAAAGTGAATGATTTCATTACACAGTGTATTTACCTTCCTCCCACTCTGACGGGTTGCCAATTGAAGATGATCTGCCCAAAGAATAGAAATTGAAAGTTTGAATTAAGATTTAGAAGCAGGAATTCATTAAAAATACACCTTGCATGATATACATAATTTTCTAAGGTGAAATGTGACACCTGCTCTTCACAAGAGACATTGTATCTAGTAGCCTATCGGTAAATGCTTTAAATTATCTGTGTTAACACAGCAAGCAAACATAGTATTTTCCTCATTCCCATTATACGGATCACAGATACAACATTTGATTATAGCAATTTGATGTGCATGTGCCCGAGCACCTGCTTAGAACAGAAGTTAAATGTATAAGTGGACAACATAACCTATGTCATTGTTATCAATTTTTATGTTCAATATGCATGGTCCTCTAAAATAGACATCGTATGATTCTAGTACAACAACCACTTTTTGTCAAGAATACAAATTACTTGTATGATACAGTAGACTTGATCAAAGGAAGAAAGAAACTGACCAAAATATGTAAAAGAAGTCTGTGGAAAGATTCTTCTTTTATACCAACATCCAAATAATCAACTATTCACATTTTGAACAAATGCAGAAAATATAGTAAACTTACCCTTGATGTTGAACTAAATTTGTCCTCCTGTAAAAGGAAAGAGAAATGAAATAACAGAAATTAATTGACATTCATTTATAGGTCACCAAATTTAAATGTCTAAAGACACATTAGTAACACATGTTTGCACTTTTCCAGAAACAAATACCAATGTATAAATAATGTGAAATGGATTCCTGGACAAAAGAATGGTTTCAAGAACTAACATATCTACGTGTACATGTCAAAGGTTTTTAAATTTTGAGCAGCTTTTCATTGATTTTAATAATTGAGTGACCCCATGAAAAACACCTTAAAAGGAAAATACAAAATTGGAACTGTTTTTAGTATAGCATTAACACAATTCCGAGCGTGAGTTAGCAATAAATGCAGTGCACCGCGAGATAGCTTTAGATAGGGGGTCGCGCTGCAATGAGCCGCAGGCGAGTGATGCAGCATTGAGCAATCATTGCATTTACGTTTCATCACACAATACAGGTGTATAGCGCGAATGGGTTAAGTGTGTTATGATAAGTTTGTATTAATTAAGTACATGTATATTCCTATTTGTTTTGTACCTTAATAACTTAATGTTTTGATGTCATATATATGTATGTAATATAGCGCTTTGAAACGTTATGTGTAAAGCGCTTTATAAATCTTATTATTATTATTATTATTATGTTAATGCTCAATTGCAACATTTTGCTAGCTCTAGTAGATCTTGAGATACTTACCGAAAATTCCTAGGGATTATTCCTTTGGAAGTTTTGGTTAGAAGCTCAAGATCTACATAATGGCCATCCATCAAGGAAACAAAATAGGCCCCGCCCAGCTCGTGTTATCACTTTTTTTTTGCGCAGAAAAATGCACGCAGAGCCTTTGCATCCAAAATACTGCATCACACGTGACATGTTTTGACCAACCACGATGCGTAAAATCACAGAGCCATTTTATAATTTACACTAGGCCTACCACTCAACAAGTACACATTATATGTAAATTCGAAGTATACATCAAAATAACTTCCAAAACTAGAAGTATGAAGAAAGTGCCTAAGTCTGCAAACCTAAAGTTTGACCTCAATTTCAATACAATATTATTTTAAGATTCATTAATGTTATTCAAATCTAAAGTTATATTCTAATGATAATTTTTTTTTTTAATCAAGAAATTCCTGAACAACGTGTTTTTACGATTTTAAGATGGGCATGTAATTTTGTGCGGCAAAACTGGATAGTGCCCATGTCTGTGCACTAACTCATTTCGCACGCAAATCAAGCAGTTAAGTTTTGGACTTTCCACTTTTTGACAATGGTTAAAATTTTCAGGGTAGTAAATAAAGCTTGCTGAAAATCATTGCTAATCAATTCTTTTCATTTTTTTGTGTCAAAAGATTAAGATTGAAAGTTGTTAGTTGGGTGTTTTGTTCTATCAAATTCGAACATTTACGTGGGTGCGCAGACACAGACACTCTTACCATACATATGTACATGTTTATATTAATGTAAAATTGCTGAATCATTATTAGGTTCAACCCTGGAGTCATATTTAAAGTTCAAGGGACACATAAGATTAGATGAGAGGTACGCTGTGCTTTATACAGAAACATAAGAAAATGGCATACTTTTTACTGAAGTTCAATCAGCAATAAACTTAATCCACTGATTGTAAAACAAACGAACACCAAGTTAGTCAATAAAATAGAATGCTTGATACTGATCATAGACTGATTTCAGTACCCCATGAATGTGCATACATGTACATGATTCAAGTTAAGCAGCATCAATGGACTTTGCAAGAATCAATTGTTTGCTCCGTAGCTACTCTACAAACTTTTGTCAGACTGTTTGCTCACTGATGCAATGCTTTATTATCTCTATCAAAGTTCACATGATCTCTATTGAATTTACCGTTAATTGAGTTCAGCAAACATGTGACTATTGAGACAGGACTTAAACGCTGGTGGTGTGATTAATACAATGTCTGTCCAGCAGAAGCCTACAGGCAATTGCTAAATCATAAAGACTTATGGTGGTACATGTAGCTCACTTGCCTGAGACCGATTTGGGACTACTTTGAGACAGGTTTGCGATGGTTTTGAAGCCTGTCGCAGAGACGTCTCATGAGCCGATGCAACGTTTCACAAGTTTTTGCGACGTTTTACGAGTCTCCGCGGCGGAAAAAAATTATCGGAGACGTCTCTGAGTGTCTCGAGTCGCATAGATGACTCCGCGAAGTAAGATACCACCATTACATAATGTACATGTCGAGATTACATAAAACAAATATGAATAGCCTCGACCTACGTAGACATTGCGGCATGCCACATCACAAATCAAATACCATTCAACAAATCGAATTTAGATTCAATCCACATGTCTTCAGAAATATTGATAATCTTGAAAATAGATTACTTTTTATTATAGATATTGGTTAAGTTTTGCAGTTTGAAATGAGTTTGAATTCAATGACATCACACAATGCGGCTTCTTTATTTTAAATATTTACTGTACGTCCACTAAATTTAATACTGTTATGCATGTCATATCATTTTTCATGCTCTTTCCTTATGATTTGTGCAATACATACCTCTGATAACTCTCCAATGTAATAGTCTTTCATTAATTCCCTTGCATCAGAAGAATGACCAACATCTTCAAAAGATTCTGATCCATCTCCACCTTCATATCAAAGTTCAATCAAGAGAGAAAAGAAATATATACCACAACATTCATATCAAGTAAATTGTCTTAAAGTACACAAGAGTATGAACAGAAATATGAACTCATTAACAGATTGTAGAATGTCATTGAAAAGCATTGTTCAAAAGTTACTATCAACAGAATCACGAAAAAACACTATTATTTGCAAAGCTGTTTTTCAATTTTTGATTGTTATAGTCAGTTTGTTAATCACTGGTAACCTAATATCTCACAATTGCTCCTCAACCTCTACATTTGTAATACAAATTAAATAAAATTCATACATTCTATAAAACAAAGAGAATCTTTTTCATTAAGAGGATAACTTTCTACAGTATAGCTCAGATAAAAGGGATGCAAATTATATTTAGGTGAAAAACATAACAATTGCTGTTCCAAATCACATTAGGGTTGAGATTTTATTGAGAGGCCACAGCTTTTCAATATTATTATTAATAACTTTCTTGCTATTGGATCAAGTCATTGTCTTTCAACTTTCTCCAAAGAGTTGTTCATAAACTTGAGATTGGAATGCCCAAGGACTGTCCGAGATTTACTTCATTTTTTTCTTTCACAGACTCGGATCAGAAAAAAAAACAAGGTACCTCAACCATGTGAGAATGACCATGACTATGTAGAAATTAACAAATTAAATTTGCATGTATGCATATACATGGTGCATGTACCAACCAGCACAATTTTCTTTTCTGATATACAGTGTGTCCCAGAAAGAACTATACACATTTGAAATGGCTACCGAATGTTTTTTTGGGGAAAGATTATATTTAGATAAAGCTCATATTCTAAACTATTATTTGACACCAAAAAGTAAAAAATTGATGCATGCTTCAGTGAAAAATGCCCACTTTTGTGAAAGACACAAAAAGAGGCTAGGCAGGAATTTGCTATTCATTTACCACCTGTTTATGGGCAGCCAAAAGGCAGCCAAAATTATAATAATAGCATGAATTGGCTAACAAAGAGAAAATAAAATAAGATGTACAATATAATAAGGTTAACCACAATATTTTTGCATAATATTGGTGTCTATTTCTGACTTTTGGTTTATTTATGTCTTAGTTTTAGCTGAATTCATTCTATTATTGTTATGAACCATTTTGGCTGCCCATACACAGGTGATAAATAAATAGCAAATTCGTGCGCAGCCTAGTTTTTGTGTCCGTTACAAAAAAGGTTGTTGCTAAATGAAGCATGCATCTTTTTTATTGGACTTTTTGGTGTCAAATAATAGTTGAGGATATGAGCATTAGCTACATATAAATCTTTTCCCCCAAGAACCATATTTTTTTTTATTAGGTAGCCATTTCAAAAGTGTTCTTTCTGGGACACACTGTACATGTATACTACATGTAGTATCTGTTTATCACATATATCAACAGGCAGTAGGTACTATGTTATCAACGTACTGAGGACAACTACGCCTCAGAAAATTACCCCTCCCCCAATGAAAATACATGTAGAGTATACAGGATTTAGATAATAGCTTTCTGGTGGGGGAGAAGGAGGAGGAGGGGGGGGTAACCCTGATAACCCTGTAGTTTCATTTTGAAAGATTGATATTTTTCCTTTTTTCCTTTTTCAAGTAACAAAAAAAAGAAAGAAAGAAAGCCCTCTATCCCCAACCTGTTAAAAGATGTAAATTTGTGACTGATAACATACATTGTATACATAGTTTAAGGGTGGTATCTCACTTCGCGGAGACGTCTCTGTGACAGAATATAAAATTTTGTCTCCGCGATGGATAAAAAGTATTAAAGTATCCGATATCGCGGAGATGTCTCAGAGACGTCTCTAATACTTTTTATCAGTCGCAGAGGCGAAATTTTCTATTCTGTCGCGGAGACGTCTCCGCGAAGTGAGATAACACCCTAAGGCATAAACACAAAAATGACAATTGATGTTATTATGTATCATTCAATATACAGTAATTACTGTAATACACTGAACAAACAGAAGATGCTTCCATGAGCATCAACAATTCATACGGTGTACATGACAGAAGAAAATCATGATATTCATCATCATATTTTAACCCCAAAACATACATGTACAGCTAATGTTTAAAAAAAAACACAAAAAAACAAAGCAGCTCAAAGATGATAAAAGTATGAAAATCCTCAATACAGAATTCCTCATTGGAACAAATCCCGAAAATACCTAAAACTTAACACTAGCTGTAGGTAGTTTAATTTATTCATTTTTCTTAAATTTGAAGCAAAACTGACTGTAAAGATGGGAGGAACAGTATTAGGATTTAATTTCTTGCAACAAAATATTGGCAGATTATGCTATATCTATCCACCGCTCACTGGTATCCAACTTAAAATAACTTCTGAAACAATTTTGTGATAACTTTGTATTTAGTTTTGGGGTACATCTACACATATATAGCTCAGTAATGGGGGAAGCAATTTTATTTATAATAAATACAGTATTTACATTGCACCATTGATCCAGTATGAAAACTATTCAGAGGCATATTGTACTAAATTATGAAGACAAAAACATAAACTTAAAATATAAAACATACCAGCTTGTTCTATCATTACTTCTTCACCACCTGGATGCTGCAAACCAAGAGAGGAAAAAAAAAATTAAATTTAAATAATCTTTTTAATCAAACTGATCTACCGGTAGATCTGCATTTATTAACAACTAGATAAAGTAAAAACAGTTTTAACTGTAACTCAATTCTAAACAACAAAAACTGAGCTCAAGATCCTTCAATTTTTTTTAATTATGCTTTAAAAATACAATGCATGACAGGGATACATTTTTGCTTTTTGCTAAATTTCAGGTCATTAGACTCTAGATTTATGGCCCATATTCTGCTATGAAGATGACTATAGACAGCGCTTCGCGACGGGGACTGGTCGGTCTACTATCAAGACTGACTTTGTATGCGTCGCAAGTTTGTACAAAGCTATTGTGCGATTCTCACCAGACAAAAGGATCGCACAGGTCACACAATAGCTTGGTACGAAATTGCGACGCATACAAACTCAGTCTTACTAGATCCCTCTAGATCTAGCAGCATATGGGCCAGAGAGTCTATTGTCAATAAAATTTAAAAAAGAAATCAATGACACTGTCAATGAAAATTGTCAAATATTTTGATTAGAAATCTGGACACTTTGAAAAGAAACCAACAAAAAAAAAAAAAAAAAAAAAAAAAAAAAAAAAAAAAAAAAAAAAAAAAAAAAAAAAAAAAAAAAAGAAAAAGAAAAAGAAAGAAAAGGGAAGAGTAGTCTAATGTAGTCGAAGAACTTGGAAATTTAACTTTTAAGAATGTTAGATCAGAAGGCTTCCAATAATCAAGTGCCACTTTATTCTCACCTCATCCAAAAATTGTGTCACATCATAAACTTTGTTGTGAATCACCAGCCAGAGTGATGAACTTGTTTTATGTTTTTTGACCTCTTCTAATGTAAAAACGTTTGCCTCTGTTGACTCCTGCTTTTGCTCCTGTTCAGGCATTTTGAAAGAGAGATTTTTTAGTCTTTACCAGACAGAAACACGAAAGAAAGGGTCAAAGTCCAACCGCTGAACAAAGTTTGCACGTCCGCAGTTACACGTAGCTAGCTGCAGATACACACGCTAGTTTTCTCTTCACCAGAGCAACGGCTGGGTAGATCTTCAATGACACGGTGTCTCAATCTCTCGGCTGGTTCCCCGACAACGGTCAACGCCTCAAATTTATGAATTAAATGTCACGTTAGCTGTTAAGCTCCTTGAAATAATTTAATCGAAATTTTAATGAAGCTAACTGGAAATATATCTGACGACCGAATAATTGCTCCGAAATCAAAATTATTGAAAAATAACCTTACAAAAGTAGATTCACGATCGGATTCCAAAGAGCCATGTATTGTATGTAAACTCGCTCCGGTACCACGTATTCACGGTGCGTGGCACGTTACGCGCGCGGCCATTTTGTTGAAGTGCCGCGCGTAAAATCGAGCAATTCATCATTTTGAAAATGTAAATAAGGAGCCCCCAAATGAAACACTCACCAATCAAATCCTGAGGAATCATCCGTCTGTAAATATGCATGAGAAGATCGTAGTAGGTCTTCATTACCATAAATCCAAAACACTTTTTATTTTTTGTAAAAATAAGCTTCAAATTACGATCAAATGTTAATTGATAATATTAGCAAAAAATCAACTTTAATTTTGCATATTTTTAAGGGTATTTTAAAATTCTTATTGTACCCCCCTGGTAATTATTCTGAATTATTGGTTTTGAAATTAAGTGATCGAGGGTGACCTCTTACGCATTCAACAAACTTTTTTCATCTTAGATTTTTTTTCTTAAAACCGGATAACTCCCTGAAGTCAACCAAAATCACAGTGTAATTTGCCCTTTTTTCAGTATTTCGGGAGCATGCGTGGTCATTTTTGTGGAATATGATGTGTTGCGATGTATTATATGAGATATCGATGTATTTATGTGTTGTATGTATTCTTCAGGTCGATGTGATGCATTTATTTTCCGAATGGTCGTAATATTAAGAGACGGAATGAATCAAAGGCTGAAAAAGGGGGCCCTATGAAGTGAATTCATAACGGAGCGCTTGTTACAAAAGCGCCGAGTGCGTCGGGGCAGCACTCAGCTGCTGACTTATCCCCGCGTGCTGAAAAATGCATTTGCACTATGAGTTAGGGACATTGCTCTTTTTTTTTTGTCTGTCTAGATGTGTTTTTGAGATTCGTCTCGTAATTTTTTTAAATCTAAGCTTATATTTATTATGTATATTATCTAGAATCTACATTTTCAAATTGTCTGTTTTTTAATTTAACTGAAGAAGTTAATAAAATAACTGCCAAACTACGGCCAGCTGGTTGGTCTCGAATTTATTTTTTTTAAACTTTAAAGTTTTATTTACAAAATAATACTAGTCAATAATTGCCTGGAATTTGACAGGGCAAAATTCTAATCTGAGGGTAGGGTCTCATATTTTTGTTTTTTCTTTTGTTTTTTCTTTAACTTTAACGTTAAGTGGAGCCGGGTGGGTCTGAGCTGAAAGTGGCCGGGGGGGGGG
>CALNVZ010003435.1:5457748-5475248 GCA_940671915.1 Paracentrotus lividus | reverse complement strand
AAAAAATAAATACAAAAAATAAAAAAAAAAAAATAAAATAAACAAAAAAAAAAAATAAAAAACATTAAAAAATAACAAAAAACAAAAAAAAAAACAATTCATATAAAACATAATCAAAAAAAAAAAAAACAAAAACAAAAAAAAAAAAAAACAAAAAAAAAAATTTTTAAACAAAAAAACACAAAAAAAAAAAAAAAAAAAAAAAAAAAAAAAAAAAAAAAAAAAAAAAAAAAATAAAAAAAAAAACAACTAAAAAAAAAACTAAAATAAAATCTGATAACTTTTATGTTGAATCTCACAAGAGGCCCTGCCGACCGAGTTCAGAAGCTTCAACCCTCCCCTTTTTCCGCAACGGACATGATAGGCCACAAAAACAGCCCAAATGACCAGATTATGCATTTTGTATGTTACCCCACTCCCCCCCACCCACCCCTCGGCACTTTCACCTCAGACCCCCAAACGCCCGCTCCACTATAACGTTAAAGTTAAAGAAAAAACAAAAAAAAAACAAAAATATGAGACCTACCCTCAGATTAGATTTGCCCTGTCAAATTCCAGCAATATATGACTATATTATTTTGTAAATAAAACTTTAAATTTAAAAAAAAAAATTCGAGACCACCATCTGGCCGTAGTTTTGGCAGTATTTATTAACTTCTTCAGTAAATTAAAAACAGACATTTGAAAATTGTAATTCAATATATACATAATAAATATAAGCTTAGATTTAAAAAAATTACGAGACGAAATCTCAAAACACATCTAACAGACAAAAAAAAAAGAGCAATGTCCCTAACTCATAGGCAAATGCATTTTTCAGCACGCGGGGAATAAGTCAGCAGCTCTGCCCTGACGCACTCGCGCTTTTGTAACAAGCGCTCCTTAAATTCACTTCATAGGGCTTTTTCAGCACTTTGATTCATTCGTCTCTTAATATTACGACCATCGGAAAAAAATGCACACCATGACCTTGAAAAAATACATATCAACATCACTAAATACATCATAATCTCAGAGATTCAACATACAACACCATCATATTCCACAAAAATGACCACCATGCTCCAAATACTGAAAAAAGGGCAATTACCTTTTTTTGACTTCAGGAGTCATCTTCTTAAGAAAAAAAAATCTAAGATGAAAAAAAGTTTGTTGACATCGTAAGAGGTCACCCTCGATACATTAATTCAAAACCATAATTCAGAATAATTACAGGGGGTACATAAGAATTTAAAATACCCTTAAAAATATGCAAAATTAAAGTTGATTTTTGCAATATTATCAATTAACATTGATCGTATTGAAGCTTATTTTTACAAAAAAAAAAAAGTTTTGATATGGTAATAAGACCTACTACGATCTTCTCATGCATATTACAGACATGATTCCTCAGGATTTGATTGGTGAGTGTTTCATTTGGGGCTCCTTATTTACATTTTCAAAATGATGAATTGCTCGATTTTACCGCGCACTTCAACAAAAGGCGCGCGTAACGTGCCACCACCGTGAATACGTGGTACCGGACGAGTTTACATACAACACATGGCTCTTTGGAACCGATCGTGAATCTACTTTTGTAAGGTTATTTTCATAATTTGATTTCGGAGCAATTATCTCGGGTCGTCAGATATATTCCAGTTAGCTTCATTAAATTTCGATGAAATTATTTCAAGGAGCTTAAAAGTAACGTGACATTAATTCATAAATTTGACGCCGTGTCGGGGAAGCCACAGAATTGAGACACCTTGTCATTGAAATCTACCCAGCCGATTGCTCTGGTGAAGAGAAAACAGCGTGTGTATCTCAGCTAGCTACGTAACTGCGGAGTGCAAACTTTGTTCAGCGGTTGGACTTTGACCCTTTCTTTCGTGTTTCGTCTGGTAAGACTAAAAAATCTCCTCTTCAAAATGCCTAACAGGAGCAAAAGCAGGAGTCAACAGAGCAACGTTTTTACATTAGAAGAGGTCAAAAAACATAAAACAAGTTCATCACTCTGGCTGGTGATTCACACAAAGTTATGATGTACACAATTTTATGATGAAATGAATGGCACTTGATTATTAAGCTTCTGATCTAACATTCTAAAAGTTAAATTTCCAATTCTTATCCTCATTAGACTCTTCCTTTCTTTCTTTTTCTTTTTCTTTTTTTTTTTTTTTTTTTTTTTTTGTTTTCTTTCAAAGTGTCCAGATTTCTAATCAAAATATTTGACAATTTTCATTGACAGTGTCATTGATTTCTTTTTTAAATTTTATTGACAAACTGCTCTGGCCCATATGCTGCTAGATCTAAGGATCTAGTAAGACTGAGTTGTATGGCTCGCAATTTCGCTACCAAGCATTGTGTGACCTCATCCTTTTGTCTGGTGAGAATCCACACAATAGCTTTTTACAAACTGCGACGCAACAAAGTCAGTCTTGATAGTAGACCGACCAGTCCCGTCGCGACAGCTGTCTATAGTCATCTCATAGCAGAATATGGCCAAAATCTAGAGTCTAATGACCTGAAATTTAGCAAAAGCAAAAATGTATCCCTGTCATGCATTTATTTAAATAGCAATAAAAAAAATAAGGATCTTGAGCTCATTTTTGTTGTTTAGAATTGAGTACAGTAAAACTGTTTTTACTTTATCTAGTTGTAATAAATGCAGATCTACCGTAGATCAGTTTGATTAAAAAGATATTTAAATTAATTTTCCCTCTTGGTTTGCAGCATCCAGGTGGTGAAGAAGTAATGATAGAACAAGCTGGTATGTTTATATTTAAGTTTATGTTTTTGTCTTCATAATTTAGTACAATATGCTCTGAATAGTTTTCATACTGGATCAATGTGGCAATGTAAATACTGTATTTATTATAAATAAAATTGCTTCCCCCATTACTGAGCTATATATGTGTAGATGTACCCCAAAACTAAATACAATATACACAAAATTGTTTCAGAAGTTATTTTAATGGATACCAGTGACGTAGGATCAATATAGCATAACTGCCATATTTTGTTGCAAGAAATTAATCTATACCTCCCACTTACATTCAGGTTCTTCAAATTTAGAAAAATGATAAATTGAACTACCTACAGCTATTAAGTTTTAGGTATTTCGGATTTGTTCCAATGAAAACGTATATGATTTCGAGACTTTATCATCTTATCTGTTTTCGTCTTTGTGTTTTTTTTAACATAGTACATGTACTTTTGGGTTAAAATATGATATGAATTATCATGATTTCTTCTGTCATGTACACCGTATGAATGTTTGATGCTCATGAAGCATCTTCTGTTGCATGTGTATTACAGTAATACGTATATGATGATACAAAAACACAATTGTCATTTATGCCTATATCTCACTCGCGGAGACGTCTCCGCACAGAAGAAAAAATTTCGCCTCTCGACTGATAAAAAGTATTAGAGACGTCTCTGAGACATTCTCCGCGATACGGATACTTAATACTTTTTATCCATCCGAGGACAAAATTTTATATTCTGTCAAGAGACGTCTCCGCGAAGTGAGATACCACCTTAAACTATAACAATGTATGTTATCAGTCACAAATACATCTTTTAACAGGTTGGATAGAGGGCTTTCTTTCTTTCTTTTTTGTTAATTGAAAAGGAAAAAAAAAAATATCAATCTTTCAAATGAAACTACAGGGTTATCAGCGGTTACCCCCCCCCTCCTCCTTCTCCCCCACCAAAAGCTATTATCTAAATCCGATACTCTACATGTATTTTCATTGGGGAGGGGTAATTTTCTGAGCGTAGTTGTCCTCATACGTTGATAACATATACCATACTGCCTGTTGATTATATTGATAAACAGATACTACAGTATACATGTACAGTGTGTCCCAGAAAAACACTTTTGAAATGGCTACTAATCAAAAATATGGTTCTTGGGGAAAAGATTTATATGTAGCTATCTCATATCCTCAACTATTATTTGACACCAAAATAATCAATAAAAAAATGCTTGCTATTTAGCAACAACCTTTTTTGAACGGAACAAAACTAGGCTGCGCACGACATCTCTAATTTATCAACCTGTGTATGGCAGCCAAAAATGGTTCATAACAATAATAGAATGAATTCAGCTAAAACTAAGAAATAAATAAACCAAAAGTCAGAAATAGACACCAAATAATGCAAAAATATTGTGGTTAACCTTATTATATTGTACATCTTATTTTATTTTCTCTTTGTTAGCCAATCAGGCATATAATTTGGCTGCCTTTGGCTGCCCATAAACACGGTGGTAAATGAATAGCAAATTCCTGCCTAGCCTCTCTTTTGTGTCTTTCACAAAAGTGGGCATTTTTCACGAAGCATGCATCAATTTTTACTTTTTGGTGTAAATAATAGTTTAGAAAATGAGCTTTATCTAATATATCATCTTCCCAAAAAACATTCAGTAGCCATTTCAAATTGTAATTCTCTACACACTTATATCAAAAAAAATACTGGCTTTAGACATTACCACCATGTATATGCATACATGCAAAATTTATTTGTTAATTTCTACATAGTCATGGTCATTCTCACATGGTTGAGGTACCTGTTTTTTTTCTTCTGATCCGAGCTGTGAAAGAAAAAAAGAAGTAAATCTCGGACAGTCCTTGGGCACCAATCTCAAGTATAACACTCTTTGAGAAAGTTGAAAACAAGGACTTGATCCAATAGCAAGAAAGTTATAATAATAATATAAAAGCTGTGGCCTCTCAAAAATCTCAACCCTAATGTGATTTGGAACAGCAATTGTTTGTTTTCACACTAATATAATTTGCATCCCTTTATCTGAGCTATACTGTAGAATTATCCTCTAATGAAAAGATTCTCTTTGTTATATAATGTATAATTTTAATTTATTTATTACAAATGTAGAGGTTGAGGAGCAATTGTGAGATATTAGGTTACCAGTGATAAAACACTGACTAAAAAATCAAATTAAAAAACAGCTTTGCAAATAATAGTGTTTTTTCGTGATTCTGTTGATAGTAACTTTTGAACAATGCTTTTCAAAACATTTACAATCTAATGAATTACATATCTGTTCATACTCTTGTGTACTTTAAGACAATTTACTTGATATGAATGTTCAATATTTCTTTCTCTCTTGATTGAACTTTGATATGAAGGTGGAAGAATCAGAATCTCTTGAAGATGTTGGTCATTCTTCGAATGCAAGGGAATTAATGAAAGACTATTACATTGGAGAGTTACAGAGGTATGTATTGCACCAAACATAAGGAAGAGCATGAAAAATAATGTAGGACAGCAACAGTATTAAATTAGTGGACGTACAGTAAATATTTAAAATAAAAGCCGCATTGTGTGATGTCATGAATTCAAACTCAGCAAACTGCAAACTTAACCAATATCTTATAATAAAAGTAACTATTTTCATAGATTATCATATTTCTGAAGACATTGGATGAATCCAAATTCGATTTTTTGAAGGATTTGAGTTGTGATGTGGCATGCCGCAATGTCTACGTAGGTCGAGGCTATTCATATTGTTATGTTATCTCGACATGTTACATTATGTAATGGTTATCTTACTTCGCGGAGCATCTATGCGACTCGAGACACTCAGAGACGTCTCCGATAATTTTTTTCCGCGCCAGGACTCGTAAACGTCGCGCAAAAACTTGTGAACGTTGCATCGGCCATGAGACGTTCTGCGACAGCTCAAAACCATCGCAAACCTGTCTCAAAGTAGTCCCAAACATCTCATCAGGCAAAGCTACATGTACCACCATAAAGTCTTTATGATTTAGCAATTGCTGTAGCTTCTGCTGGACACTTTAGTAATCAAACACCACCACGGTTTAGTCCTGTCTCAATAGTCACATGTTTGCTGAACTCAATAACGGTAAATTCAATAGAGATCATGTAACTTATAAGAGATAGAAAGCATGCATCAGTGAGCAAACAGTCTGACAAAAGTTTGTAGGAGCTACTAAGCAAAACAATTGATTCTTGCAAAGTCCATTGATGCTGGCTTAACTTGAATCATGTACATGTATGCACATTCAGACATCTGAAATCAGTCTATGATCAGTTATCAAGCATTCTATTTTATTGACTAACTTTGTTTCGTTATTACAATCAGTGGATTAAGTTTATTGCATGAACTTCAGTAAAAAGTATGCCATTTCTTACTTTCTGTTATAAAGCACAGCTACCTCCATCTAATCTTATCCCTTGAACTTTAAATATGACTCCAGGGTTGAACCTAATAATGATTCAGCAATTAATAAAAAACATTAACAAGTTAAGAGGCTGTCGTCCCACTCCACCGTAAATGTTCGAATTTGATAGAACAAAACACCCAACTAACAACTTTCAATCTTAATCTTTTGACACAAAAAAATGAAAAGAATTGATTAGCAATGATTTTCAGCAAGCTTTATTTACTACCCTGAAAATTTTAAGCATTGTCAAAAGTGGAAAGTCCAAACTTAACTGCTTGATTTGCGTGCGAAATAGTTAGTGCACAGACATTACACTATCCATTGCCTGCATCAAATACATGCCATCTTAAAATCTAAAAACACGTTGTTCAGAATTTCGTGATTAAAAAAAAAAATTATCATTAGAATAAACTTTAGATTTGAATAACATAATGAATTAAAATAATATATTAAATTGAGGTCAAACTTTAGGTTTGCAGACTTAGGCACTTTCTTCATACTTCTAGTTTGGAAGTTATTTAATGTATACTTCGAATTACATATAAGTGACTTGTTGACTGGTAGGCCTAGTGTAAATTATAAAATGGCTCTGTGATTTTACGCATCTGTGGTCACAACATCAGTTGATGCAGATTTTGATGCAAAGGCTCTGCGTGCATTTTTCCGCCAAAAAAAAAAGTGATACACCGAGCGCGGGGCCTATTTTGTTTCCTTTGATGGATGCCATTATGTAAGATCTTGAGCTTCTAACCAAACTTCCAAAGAATAATCCCTAGGAATTTTCGGTAAGTATCTCAGATCTACTAGAGCTAGCAAAATGTTGCAATTGAGCAAACAATAACTAATAAAAAATAAATTATAAAGCGCTTTAACACAAACGTTTCAAAGCGCTATAACAAACATATATATGACATCAAAACATAAGTTATAATACAAAAAACAAATAGGAATATACATGTACTTAATTAATACAAATTATCATAACACACTTAACACGCGCAATACACCTGTATTGTGTGATGAAACAAATGCAATGATTGCTCAATGCTGCATCACTTCGCCTGCGGCTCATCAGGCACAGCCGACCCCTATCTAAAGCTATCTCCGCGGTGCACTGCATTTATCACTCACGCTCGAATTGTGTTAATGCAATACTAAAAACATTCCAATTGTATTTCTTTTAAGGTGTTTTTCATGGGGTCACTCAATTTAAAATCAATGAAAAGCTGCTCAAAATAAAACCTACATGTACACGTAGATATGTTAGTTCTTGAAACTCATTCTTTGTCCAGAATCCATCACATATTAACAGTTATTTTCTGAAAAGTCACAACATTGTTACAAGTGGATCCTTTAGAAACAATCTTAAACCATTTACATATATAGTATATTTCTATATATATGTCTGTTAATTTCAGTTCCATTTCTCTCAGTACAGAGACAAACTAGTTCACACAGGGAACTTCTACATATTTCTGCATTTTTTCAAATAATAGTTGATAGTTGGATTGTATAAAAGAAGAATCTCCAAAGACATTCTACAATTCTGTATTCTCCTGATCAAGTCTACTTATCAACAATATTTGTATTCTTGACAAAAATTGTTGTTTACATAGAATCATACGATGTCTATTTTAGAGGACCATGCATATTGAACATAAAAATTATAACAAACATAGTTATGTGTCCACTTATACATTCACTCTTCGTATAGAAGGTGCTCGGACACATGCACATCAAATGCTAAATCAAATGTTGTATCTGTGACCGTATAATGGAATGAGGAAAAATATGTTTGCTTCTGTGTTAACACAGATAATTAAAGCATTTACGATAGCTACTAGATACAATGTCTCTTGTGACAGACAGGTGTCACAATTTCACCTTAGAAAATTATGTATATCAGCAAGGGTATTAAAATTCCTGCTCTAACTAATCAAACTTCAATTTCTATTCTTTGGGCAACATCATCTCAATTAGGCAACCCGTAGAGTCGGGAGGAAGGTAAATACACGTTGTAATGAATCATCTCACATTAACAATATTAGGGAGGTGTTTCACCAAGTTGTTCGGGAGATATGAACACACTTACGAATGACTTGTGATCAGTTCTTGTGCTGAATGAATTAGAATGTGATATGTATAGCATCTAAAACACACCAGTCGTTCTAAAGTCACGTCACTACTGAACGATTCAAATGAAAAACCCTGGTGTTCGCAGAAAAACAGCAGAAACTTTGATATAAGACAAATCGGATACCATCTTCCTTGAGGTTGGACTGTTTCTCCATAATTCTGAAAATTGTTGAAATTTCAAATCCATGATTTTTTAATGGGGAGGGGTGAGGGCACAAACATTTTTGATTTTAACACACATACAGTCAATTAGTGGTTTTCAAATCTGGCTATTTCCTCGTCCCACTGGATCCATCACATGCATTCAAAGTTTATACCAAATGTTGCAACAATCTTTGGCTCTTCATATATAAGCTTTGTAACATGTTCATAAATTAAGAAACTTGGTGAACGTCCACAGCCTGTAAAGCAAACTATTTATACAAATTGCATCATAACCTCTCACTCCTTAGACCCTACTATTCATATCACATACTTCAAATATTGAATGCTTATTGTAATAACACCCCTATATTAAGTAGAACCTGTAACCAAAATTATCTATTGTCAAATAAAATAAAAACTGAAAGGTTTCAATATCACAATAAAATTTTGATTCTGGGTGAATGTTTTGTATAATTTCTGCAAATCTCTTCTCAATGGAAATTATTTCAAAATTTTAAGATTAACAATACTTCGAGATAGTCACACATACATGTAAATAAAGATAACACTAATATTTTGTATACATTATAATATATATAATATATAATAATATTTTTGCAACAGGCATTTTAAACAAAGCAGTGTTTATCTAATTAGCTCACTTTGATGAAATGTTTAAAATAAAAATAATCTGATTTGCAATTTCTTTATTAAGGATTGTTTAAGGCTCTTTTTAAAATTTTGAAAAATTGAGGTCCAGGCCTCAAACATTGTGTCCTATGCTTATTTATTGATCTGCATTAGTACATACATTTTTTATCATAGCTGTAGAAATATTGAGATAATGAACAAGACAACCATTTATCTTGTTTTATATTCATGTATGAACAACGTAAAATAATACCAGTGGTGTGCACATATATTAACATCTCTCGGCAACATACATAATCTGGTATGCAATTCTATAGCGTTGATCATTTACTTTACAGTGTCATGTGTCCTTTCTTTCTTTGTAGACAGTTAAGTTCATCTAATCTCACATGTCATTTTGCTACATAGTAAATTTCATTTTCATCCATTCTTTGTTCCTATCTGCAGGTCAGATTAATTAATGTAGTAATGAACGCCCTCTTAGTTTAAATATGAACATGTACTGTAGATTTCCATGAATAACAAACCCATTTATCCCCTAACATTTAAGAGCTATTGGATTAACACACTTAGTACAGGTGTAAATTACATGACAACTTTGTTTTCTTTAAAACCTACACATAAACATCGAAATCAATTCATTGGTAGCTGGAATAAATATAGGTCTACATACAAGTAAAGCATGAACTCACTTCTAGTCTGCACATTTATTTTTAAAAGTACATCCTGCTTAAGTGGTTATTATTTATTTCATTTTTTGTCATGAATGCATGCGCAATATCTCTCTACCAAATTTGGGATCTCCCCAAAAATGCCTTGTTGCAACTCTATCTGTACGTTGAAAGTTCCATATACATAGAAACCTAACGTACTTAATAAAACAGCTTCACGAAGCTGATTTGTTTTAGAAACCATAGACACAAAAAATTTGCGCATCACATGCAAAATTCCAGCTTCGGTAGGCATTTTTGAGGATAGAAAAAGCACTAACATCCATTTTTGTCATTTTTCATAAATCTCTTTCAAAAATTCTTCATACAATCCCCAGAAGCGACATAGAGGGGGGGGGGTTGCAACCCCCCCCCCCAAAAAAAAAAATCTGGGCCAGTTTTTAAAACTATCTTTTTTTACTGTAATTTATTCATTCTATTATTGTATTTTATTTATTCATATATTATTTATATTATTATCATTTTTTGGCCAAACTACAGGAAAGGGTGGGAGGGGGGGAGGACGAGGAGGGGCGGAGGGGAGGGGGGAGGGAGGAGTGGGGTTGCGAACAAAGTCACAGGAGTCCCGCCCCCCCCCCATTCAGATTTTGTGGACACGGCTCACCGCGCTCATACCAAAATATCGTTTTCAAGCAAGAAACGCCATTTTCACAACAGATGTTTCAAAAACTTCCTACGACGGAGGGGACACCCCCCTCCACACCCTCCCACTCCCTGCTCCGCCTCGCTGGACCTCTATGCTCCTCGCTATACACCAACCCCTATATAAAAGCGTGGATCCGCCCTTCCTCAGTGCCATCAAGTTAAATCATATTACAATTTGTAATGGGGTGTATGTTGATCTCCTTGAACTTTAAACACGCATCTCTGATCAATATAGTTATATCATGTCTAACCTAATGGCATTCTATCCCACATCTCACTTATATATAATGTAATATAGTCCATGAATTTTCTCTGTTTAACCTCACTCTCGACAAATTTTAAAGTACTTTCAAACACTTGAGAGGATAGAAGTATTAAGTATGAATACTGATATACATTATTACCATTCCAAATCCAATTCTGTCATCACATATTATTTTCTCTCGTCTTTCTCTCTCTTCTCTTCTCTCTGTCTCAGTTTCTTTTTAACTTATCCTCCAAGCTTGATAATAGGAGTACCGACATCTACTTCATTTCTCTCTGGCAGTAAACTAGCTCGAACATTACATGATCAGATATTCTACTAAACAGTCACACCTGTCAGGATCACAGAGAATAAACAGTTCTGATAGAACAGCAAATTCCGTTCCAAATGTCAACATTGTACATACATGTTATGCCTATTTGTTAGAAAAAGATTTTTTAAAGAGGATATTGCTTCACGGCCATGCATCTCAGGATGATATGGATACGACAGCGTCAATGACCAAAAACACAAACAATCAAAAATATAAATCAGGCAACGACATACAAGTTAGCAGAGAAACCCACAGTATTGGTTCGTCTTTTGCAAAAGTGTGAAGATCGCTGTGGGTCACAGAGGATGGAAAACTGCAAAAGGGGAAATTTGCGCGACATCAGTTATAGCAGTAGAGATGTGAGTGCATCTGACCACTATAACAGCCCATCCCTCCTGTCACAAAAAAACCAAAAAACCGCCGACAGTACCAGGAGGGCGGCGGAATAACCGGAAAAAACTGACGAGGAAAATCAACTGGCGAACAGTGCCCGAGGAAAGGGGCACAACGCGAACAGACGGGGAAAACGAACCAGGCAACCGGCAGCAAACAGCGACGGGAAAAATGAACCCAAAATAGCAGAAGAGGTAGCAGGAGACAACCCCCATAGGCCGGAAAAAAGAAAGAAACGTAGAAGCAAAGTAAAAGAAAGGAAAGCCCATGCGGCAAGAAACACGGAACAGGGGACAAAGGTGACAGGCAAATCAGGCAAAGACAGCTACGAGACGGCGACCAATCCCGAAGACAATGGGGGGCCGGAAACCAAACGGGCAGAAGCCGCCGGGGCATAAGCAGGGACTGGAGCAGGCGAAATGCAGAGTCGGCAGACAGGCACAAGAAAGAGTGAGAGGAGGCCAGTACAGTACTGGTGCACCCACAGGGCAGGACAAGGGAAAGGCAAACGTAGCAACAAGGCAATAGTGCAGCGCAGAGCAGAACAGAAAGCGAAGAACAAGCAATAAAGGGAAAGGGCCCGAAACAGGGCAGAAGACAGAGTGGCGGAAAAAGCACCGAAGGACAAAGCATGAAAGGTGACAATAGCACAGAAAGGAAAGAATAAGATAAAAGGGCAAAGGGGCAAGGGAGACATGATGAAGCAAAGGGAACAGACAAAAGACAGGAACATACACAGGCGTAGCACGATGGAAAGAGAGAAGTGAGGCAAAAGCAGGGAGGGACACAAACGGAGCAATACAGGGAAATGCAGGAGACAAGGCGGGAAGGCAGAATCAGAAGAAAAGCAAGGAGGCCCAGCCAGAAGCACGGCAGCAGACCAGGAAAAAGGCACACAGCAAGGGCACCAAGAAGCCGAACGGGCGAGCCGGGGACGAGAAGGAGAAGGCGTCGACGAAGGGGAAGGAAAAATTGATAAGCCATAGCAGAGGAGGACCCATGAAGCAAAGGCGCGCCATACGGGATGGGAAACCAGGGTGAGGAACCAGCATGGCGGCGGAAGCAAAGAGCAGCCCAGGAAGTTCAGAGACAGTGAAAAACGAACAAAAAAAAACACTGAAAGCAAGAGGAAAGACGGAAAAAACCAGCAGGGTGTGGAAAACCAGAAGGGGGAACACACAACCCAACCACGAGGAAGAGAGGGAGCCAGTACCACCCTAGGGGAGACAAGAAAAAAAATGAACAAGATACTGAGCGGGGTCCGCGGAGGAATGCAGAGGGAAGCGAGACCAACAGAGCAGCACGGGAACGCGGAAAAGGGCGAAAGGGCCGAACAACGAATCGCACAATGGAAACCGGATAAAGGACCAATCCCACAGAACCAAAAGGGCGGCCACGGATCCTTAGGATGCCAACCGAAAAAAAAGAGAAACAAGAGAATGCCCAAGACCGAAAACACTGTGCACACGAGCAGAAGAGATACGGGCAGCGAAGAAGGAGCATACAACGCAGCAGAAGCAGCACGCACACGCCCAACGCGGGAAACAACGCGCCGATACACGAAGAACCACAAAAGCACCGAGAACAGGCAAGCAAAGCGAAAACCCACCCAGAAGAGACGACAAGCCCAACAAAAAAGGGAAAATAAAACGAAGAAGAAACGAGAACAGCAGGAAACTACGCAGATGAAAAGAAGGCGTAGCAAGGGTAACCCGCGACCAAGCCGCGGAGGAGGGGGCCATAAAAAGCGAGAGAAGAGACAAGAAACAGGGGAAAGAAGCGGAGCCCAAGCCAAAGCCTACCCAAACAAGACACGCGACCAAAGACGCAAACACAGCGGCGCAGCCAGAGACAGGAGCGGAGCAAGAAACCCAGGCCAAACACAGGGGGGAACGGGAAAGCCTGCAAAAAAATGGCCAAACATGGCGAAAGCGGCCGGACAAAAGGAAACAGACAGACCAAGGAGGACGAAGCCGAGAAGGAGAACGAAAAAGAGGAGAGCAAACAACGAGAGAAAGAAGCAGAAGAGAAAAAGAAAAAGGAGAGAAGCGCCTCGACCTCCCCGCCGGGGGAGAGAGAGAGACCACAGCGAGCCTGGCATAGCCAGCTACAGACGAATACGCGTAGCGCGCCCGGAGAAAAAGCTACAAGCACGAAAATGGACTAGGACACGGGCCACGCCAAGCTGAGAGCGGACATGGAGAAGGCGTGAAATGAAAAAACCCGGGCACTGGACGCGCCCCAAGAACAGACGGGAAAGAAGCACAGGTCGCCATGGACGAAGGGAACAGAGGAAGAAAGGAGGGACACGAAAGCATCACAGGCAACGAGCAGGAAAGAAGAAAAAAGCAGTAAGTCAAGACGCCAACAAAGCCAGCCAGAGCCGCCACCGACCAAAAAGAAGACAATAGCAATAAAAACAAAGCAACAGAAAGACAATAACAGCAGGCTAACGACAAGAGACAGGCACAGCAAGGTGAGGCAGGAAAACCACAAAGCAGCAAGGGCGAAGGGACCGAACGGCAGAAGGCTGAGACCAAGAGGGCCAGATCGACGCAGAAGGAAGCATCGATCCCCCCAGACGGCGGAACAGAGATCTCAACACAAGAGAAAATCCGCGAGAGAAACCAGGAACAAAGACAACGTCCGGGACCAAAAAAGAACGGATAAACCAAACGGACGCGGAGACACAGGAAAAAGAACTATGAAGACAAAAACGGGACCAGCAAAAACCGATAGACGAATGACCCCCGTGAAAAAGTCCATACACAAAATAAGCCAGAGAAGCCAAGTGAAGCCAAACAGGCAGGAGAAGCCAACCAGGAAGCAGGCAGCCACACACACACCAACCGCCAATCGCGACAAAAGAAACACGACACCCGAAGAAGCTATATGGAGCAAGGTGAAAGCCAGAACACAAAGAGAGAGCAAAAATCAAAAGCATAAGAGGGAGCAGAGGCGACCAAAAAAAAGAAGGAAACAGGAGGATCAAAAAGGATCAAGCGGAGACAGGGAGGGAGGAGCAGGCAACATACAACTGCCAATGCAAGCAAGGAAAGAAAAGAAAGGCGGGGAAAAAAGAAAAACACGAAACGACGCAAAAAGAAGCACCCCAACGCATGCAGATCGAGAAGAAAGAAATGGGACACCATAAAAATACGACAATAAGAGCAAGGGCCCGCAAAGTACGGGAACAACAAGAAACAGAACACAGGAAATACAGAAAAAGCAACACAAAACGGGAACCAGGCAGGGAAGACAGACGACAAACAAGGAAAGGAGCACTAGGAAAGGAGCAAACAAGGCGCAGAAGCAGGAACACAAAACCAAGACGCCGACAAACACACAGATCAATCACGGTCGAAAAGCAAAGAAGGCAAATAGAAAAAACCCGCATAACCACAAAGACAATATACAGGCATGCGTCCAGCCACACGTAGGAACCAAGCGCGCCAAAACGGAGACGAATGGGACAAAAGAACAAGTGCACCAACACAGGAAAGCGGAGCAACAGAAAGGAACACAAAGAAAGCACAAACGAACCAGAAGCGACAGGCCCAAGCGGATGCAGCAACGGCAAAGCAGAGCCAACGACCGACAGGGAAAAAACGAGCGCAGAACACCCACGCCGGAAGAACAAACAGGCAACAACAGCAAACGCGAACCGCGCGAGCTGAAGCAAAAAGGAAAAAGGCACAAAGCCACCAAGACGACAAAACTAAGCAGAGCAAACACAAACAAGAAAAAACCAGACAAAAAAAAGAAAAACCCTAAAAAAAAGGAACGACCACACGGACAGACCAGAAAACACAAAACACCCCAGCGGATAAAAAAAAAAAAACAGCAACAGTCACACACAACAAAGACGCAAAGCAGACCAAAACACAAAGGAAGACCAAAATAAGGGCGAACTCAGACACACAGAGCCCCTACAAGAGAAGACAACAACAAAAACACACAAAGCAATAAACCACAAAAGAACAAGAAACATACCAGGGCGAAGCAAAGTAAGGACCCGCAAACGACCCCGGAACAGCAACAAAACGAACACAGCAATACAGAGCAAACAACAACAACAGGCAAACAAACCCAAAAGAGGCAAGACCAAAAAACACCCAAAACGACGAAACGCAAGACAACAGTCAAAAAAAGAGATCTCAAGCACACATAACGCAAAAGACCAGAACCAGAGGCAGCCGAAAATTTCCACGGCACAGACCCCCAACCCAAACGAAAGCAACAACGCAAAGACAGAAACCCAAAGACAGGCAACAACAGAGCAAACAGAACAAAAACACACCACAGCCACCCAAGAATGAACCACCAACCAAGACCCCATAAAACAAATCCGAACCACAAATAAACATAACACAAGACACAAAACGGACCAAAGCTAACCAGCAACACGACCCATAAACACAGAACAAACCAGCAACACGCGGGGACTCCAAAAGAAGCACGAGAGAGGAAGACCACCAACACAGCGCACATGCCAGCCAAAACAAAACCGACAAAGAAGAAACACAATGAGAAGAAGAAGGAAAAAAAAAGAAAACAACAGAAGCAAGCCAAGAAAAAAAACAAGCACAAGACAAACGCACACCCCAGAAGAGCGAGAACCAACAAAACCGAGGAAACAGAACACATATGAATATTAACAATCATCAGACAATAAGACAAGGACGAAAAGTACGAGGGGAAAGAAGGTGACCCAATTGCTTGTGGTGACAGTCATGGAGAACATGAATAACGCCAACAATACTTCCTAAGTTATACGCGAGGACACAAGGCAAGGCTATAAAAATGCGTCCATACAATTTAGGAACAACAACATGCAGCGACTCCAATTACAACAAAACACAAACACAAAATACAAAAACTGCAATGCTAGGTCCATGAAAATTTAAGTAGAGAGATAAAAGCAGGCACTCATATTACCAACAAATTGAACAACCGATGTAGCTGACAGTTATCCATCAGAAGACTTACAAACATTTACAGAGACAAAAAGGCATCAAGACCTAGACATAGTGCACCAGACGCCATACAACCAAAAACTGAACGCTCTATGCTAAATAGACGAGCGTACACAACCGCAAGCAACCGCGCCCTCACATATACACCACTCACAAAGATACTTAGAACGCCATTCTCATGCAAGATGGCACACCAAAACACCACTAACAAACAACCCCCCCTCAGATAGAAATATACATCAACAAGGTCAGTACCCAATTTCAAGTTAATTCCAAACAGGCAAAAATTGAATCTCTCATGATTTTACCCCATATTTTTCATAGACGTTCAAGAGGGTCTCCCCTCTATCCTTCACCCACCCCTCCCCACCAAACCCAACCCCCCCCACCACCCCCCTCCCCTCCCCACCACCCCCCCACCCCCCCCCAACTATCCGACCCCTGCCCCCCAAGTGCTTACCACTTACCCCTATCCTCAGATTTTCACGATATTGATTACTTTTTGAGATATCCGTCGTGCGTGAATTAAGGTTCTGCGCGAATTATGGTTACACCACCATACTCTTTAAAAAAATTTATCATATATTTTTGTCTGAATGTCTTTTGTCAAAGGAGAATAATGATGAGTTGATATGACTGATGGCAGCATCTCACACTGGCATGGGGGTTGACGTGAATGGCCTCTTATTTTCTGCATCAATTCTGAACGAATCTCTATAGCCACACATCAAATCATGGTTCTCTACTTATGGAGGGGATTAATAGGGTGAAGAGACGACTGATGGAAGAATTTACTTCAGGTATACATTATTTGGTTCATATAACATGTTTTTAATATTATTGCAAATCTTGTGAATATAATATTGAAATTAATACTCAGTCAGAATAAATCATAACATACAGGTAACTCTGCCCTAAGTTGAATCTCTTTGAGACCAGAGAACTCTGTTGGACTTCTGAGGAATTTGACTTATAAGAGGTGAATATCACATGTCTTTTACAATGTGCCTCTGGACTGAAAAATTGCTTCAACTTGGGTGATTATAGAAGGT
>CALNVZ010003435.1:5430249-5452069 GCA_940671915.1 Paracentrotus lividus | reverse complement strand
AGCAAGATGGCGCTGATCACGTGACACCAGCCAGCTCGCGGCGACACCGCACGTCTCGCTATAGTCCTTCTCCTTCTCTATTTCTGTGGCGCGTGCGCGACTTTTGCGAGCGCACAACCCTCCATACGGCACACGCAGGATAATGATGATCCTCAAAGAGCTTTTATAATGCCCCTTCTTTATTCATTTTCCTATTGAGGTGAAAAAAGAAAAGATTAACAAAGGGCCATAACGGTTTTTGTGGATGTGGAGGGGAAAGGGGGTATGCCCCTATTTTTCAGAATCTCTTTAAATGTAGGCCTATGTTAATTTAATATCATTTTTGACTAGCTGCCCCCTTCCCGTTAGCCCAATGCACCTCCTCTCCCCCCCCCCCCCCATTTCAAATCTTGGTTCTATCAGAATTTTTATAATAATAGAAGCTTATTTTTTTATTTTCCTTGGTGAAATCGATATAGAAAATTTAATCAAAAGGTATTGATTGTTCTGTTGGTGACAAAAAATATTAACTGACACAGGGTTGACCTGATATGACCTCTGCAGTTCGCTAGGCTTTTGAATACAAACTAAAAATGTGTAGTTTAATATTAAAAACATATAACCATAACAAAAATAGACAACAGTGACACAAATATATCAAATGCAATAAGTTTATTTCAAACACTGACAAAACAGTGACATAACTGCATTAGATCCCCACAGACATCAAGATAGAACATTAAACATTCTTCTTAAACTTATCTCTTTTAGCCTATACTTAGGTGATAATTACATTTTGTCTGTATCCTGCAATTGAATACAGTATATTACACATACCAGGGTCTTCCCGAGGATTTTTCTCATATTGTATTTTCCTTTATCAGGATGTTTTAACCAAACATCCTAATGAAAGAAAATACAATATGAGAAAAATCAGCCTCGTGGACTCACGTAATAGCAAACCCTTCGCCTCGTGCCCTGTTCGCCAAAAAACCCAGTGTCCTGTTACATAATCAATTATGATTAATTGCTTGTTTGTAACAACCATTTTGATGGGTTCAGGATGAGACTTTTATGCATGAACTGCATGTAACAAGAATCCTGATTGGTTACTGTCGATCTGCAATTGATCATAACATTCTCTGTTACAGGGCCCAGGTGACAATTTATATACCTGAAGATTTCAGTAGTTTCTGTTACTCTAAATGAACGGCTGAATTCAGTACTTTAGATGCAAGATTACATATGAATTTCAGTTGAATATGTATTTCAAATTGATATTGAGAAGTAGTAGAATGTTTTTGTATTTTAATCTTGAAAGTTAATATCCTTCTGGATCTCCCGAGACACATATAATGATGATAAAACTAGAACCACTGCAAGCCTATAGAAATATAATTGTGGCATAATACTTATGAACTGTAAATGGAACACAAACTTGATATACAACTGGCATATATTATATAAATAGTGTACAATCTATCGCGCAATATACTGGATTATAGGTACGACAAATACTAAATTATCCTGAGTGCAGATTTGTTTCTCCGAGGCCGCAGGCCGAGGTGAAATAGATCTGCACGAGGGATAATTTAGTATTTGGAGTTCATATAGTCCAGTAATGTTGCAAGATGGAGCGTTCACTATTTCTTATAGTAAATAGACCCCTAGATCTTTGACCTTGCCTCATCTGGTTTTATCTTTGCCAAATTTTTGGTGCAAATTTAGCTATTGTGACGTATTTTGTTGCTCCGCGTATCCATTGTTTTAAGCTGTTGTGCGCAACATTTTATTGTTATTACGCGCTCGCGCAACATGGCAATCGATAGAATCGATTCTCTCCCCATTCATTTAACACGGGCTTTACCCTACAAAAACCGAAAGATATATTGAAGGTAGGTCACGTGGTACTGATCTATCCAATGACGATGCGTATTTTTCTACCACTATTTACTATAATATAGTAGTTAGATGATGAATTTATAACATTGACCCAAAGATGATTTGAAGAACACTTGGCTTGAAGTAAATATAGTTATTAAATACAACTTGATTAGAACTGCAAATAACAAATGTGAATATTCATTTGAAACTACAAGACAAAACAAATAACATTATATTGATATGTTTCAAGAGATTCATCACTCATATACAATAGTCCTGTTAATTGTACTAATATTCAAATTGTTGTTTAAATTCAAGCTTAATCCTTTCTGTCAATATTCCAAATTTAAACGACTAATGAAAACATAAGAAATAGAGAAATAAATTAATTGCCTATCAGCATGCATTATGACTTCCATATGCCAAGGGGTTTACCAAACATTCCAACTGTATTTGAGAATATCATATTAAAACAACCATATATATATTCATATCTTTGCACATTATGAAGACGAAATGGTAATACAATATTACTAGCAGCACAATGCGTTGCCAAAAAACAAAAAAGAACATTCTATATTTATGTTCACCCTCATATAGAAGAAATAAACACCAATCTTCAGTAGCTTCTATTGTATACACCCTGTGTCTATGCACACTTTCTGACTGTATTGCACAGACGCTAATAGAATATGCACTAGAGAATATTTTCAAGATATTTCATCAGAGTTGACAAATAATAATGTATTGTTTCCACATTTGCAAGAAGTCATTGTTACGCAAACTAGGAGGAGCCAAACTTGCTTATTTTATCAGGTATCTTGTAAAATTAATAATAAATAAACAATACACGAACAAAAGAAAATGATTTTTGGATTGAAAAATAGCTTGTTATAAATGTGAGGCATTTTCTTATATCAACAGTCTTTATAATCAAGTTTCACCAGTATGTAGGCGTGAAAAATTGTTTCCATATAAACAGGAGATATTCTAAAGAGTAAACTACAGGCCAACCTTCTAAATGGGGCCCTTCTAAATGCCCTGTAAATACTGACCGATATACAACACAATTTCAATGTTGAACTAACTACTCACTAACTAGCTGATGATTTGAAGCAGCAAAATACTTACATTGCAATATTTACAGCAAAATGTCTGGAGATAATACAGAACTTATACATTGGATATTCCTAAAATATTAACTAACCAACCAATATATCATTCTCACTCAATTAAAGAAAATTTCAACAAAAATCAACTATACAGTCAAGCTTGGATTAAGTCGAACCTACCAAAGTTAAATAATCGCCAAATTCAAAATTGTTTTCAACCCTTCATAAGTTAATTTTTTTTCTGAGTCAGAGCTATTTCTTCAATCCAAACAGAATCGACTAAGGCAAAATTGATTGCATACAAAGTTGCACGTAAACCATTTAACACCAACAAGCTGCATTGTCTTCTGAGCATAAACGTATTTGTTCAAAGAGTACACACACCTTAATTTTCAGTTGCAAACGGTAAACTGCTTACGAACTTTGTTACATAACAAAAAGAAGAAACAAAAATATTATTCCACGTCATATCAAATATAGATATCTGCAATGTTTGTACATAAAATATTTTCAAAACAAGCAATATTATATTGTTATAAGGTTTTACATGCCTCTTTCTAGAAAACTAAACAAAATGGCAAATCAAAATTGAACTGTATTGGTGGAGTAATAACCTTTGATTCAAAAGCAAAGAAAATTAGGTAAGAATATGTACCTCCTAATTTTGGCTGTATGCTTCAGCCTCCTCCAGATATACATATATGACCCTTTGACCTCTTCAAGAAGTAAGGCGCTTTCTCCAAACAAAGTGCGTCAGCTTCCCGCGTCTTTTGTACCAAAAGACGATTTGTCGGCTTTTGAATAGAATCCCGAAATCTTAATACGGCTTAAACACGTTAAAAGCAGAGAGCCGATTGTTTCTCGCGTTGGATCAGGAAGCTTCGGGAAACTGACGCACTTTGTTCGGAGAAGGCGCCTAACAGAGCAGGACAGAATAAATACGTGGGGTTTTAAATCAATAAAATGAGGGTTTTACAAAACATTGCCTCCTTGAAAAAGATGTATCTACCTTTACGATACCCAAATGTTTCAATCGTAGTTGTGTTTATTTCAGAAAATATAAAATCACAGCCTCTCACCTACTTCCGAAACTTTAAACTCTTGAAAAGTGGGAAAACATCATTCAAATGTTGTTGGCACAATGAATAAATATAATTTTACAAACTATTTCAACATGTCAAAAAAATAAATTGTATTACAGAATTCTATATTTCAATAAAATGCACCTCAAAGAACACTGTTGTTTAAAATTAACAAATAAACTATTCATAACATATTAAGCAATAATTTATAACAAACCTACAAATATGGGGGAGGGGAGTGACATAATAACGACAAAGATAGCATGATAAACTTGCTAACCGTACACGTTTGATAATCTATTAACATGACAATGATAATACAGTGATGCGATAGTTTAAAATAATATAAGTTTACATCATAGTGTATCTATGTGATTCATAAACGGCTGCAGAACTAAAAGACACTTATGTGGTGGAGGAATTATACAAACTATATTCTAACACTGAAATAGCCATCAAAACTAATATGTGGCCATGTTTTATATACAAAAATAAATAACTATAGTTTGCCAAATAGCAACTCCAAAAATAGCAACAGCAAGTTTTCCACTCAACAAAATTTACAATTCATTTTTCGTAGTCTTTCAGATATTTGATAAAATATTCTTTGTTACACAATAAAACAGGAACAATTAACAATCTATACAGGCATACTTTTCAAATAAGCCAATCAACACATTTTTGTTTTATATTTTAACTTGATCGCATATACATTGTAAGGCAGGCAATAGTGTCAAAATTGTTGCCTTTAAAACCAATTCGTAAATGGTACACAGTATTATGTAATCGACATGTATAAACACATATTTTGATTATATTACCTTGGTAGATTCAATTGCTGGAAACATCACATTCCACAACATTACCATGGTAATATATCAAGCATAATCAACATCAAATTATTGCTTGTTTACGATGCCAAACTTTGTATTTGGAAGCACACACAATCACAGCAATAGGGCAAACTATGTAAGAGAGCAAGTCTTACTTTAAGGCAACAACAATTTAACATCACGCAAACCCTTTTTCGTTTAATTCACAGATAATTAACATAAGAGGCATGACAACTCAAAATGAAATTCATGAACACCTCATTTTCACATAACATTTGAACCAAAAATGGGTTTGTTAATGTGCTTATTCATTTTGTATCCCATAATTATCAAATGAAACAATCATGATACATATAAAACTTTAATATTTGACTGCCACACGTATATGGTAGCATATATAGGATATCAATTTCCTCAATAATGTCTTTAGTAGCACACCAAAATCCTTTATGCAATCAAGAGCCTTGAATATGAGAAAAAGAAGCATCAAACCATACAGTAAGCCTTCACCTGTACACACATTGTACAAATGAAAATTTGTGAGGCTATTTTGAGCCAAAATGTATTCATGAGCATATTTCAAATTCTGTTGTTCTTAAGTGTAATAACGAACTTCAAAATAAAACACATAAATGGTTACATATTCAATGTTAATCCTTAATCAAACAAAAGTGATGCTTAGAATACTATTCAGACAAGCAGATTTTGATGTACCATGAACTTTTCCAAAGGTTATAACAACCCAGTACATTAGAATACCCTAAAGCTTCTACGAACTCAAGCTACATTTGAGACTTAATATTGCACACAAATTTTCAACATAAAAAAATGCTTTGAATACCCTAACTAGTTTTTGTTGAAAAGGTTTGTTATTCTGAAGGGTCAACTACTCCGAAGGATCATTACTTCTTTATAAAATAGGGCTTTTTAAACTGAAAAAAAAAAAAATTATAAAAAAAACAAAATCTGATAAAGAATATGGGTTGTTAGTCCAAAATCAAATTAGGGTACATTTATCTTAAAATAAATTGACCGTAACCCTCAGCCTATTCTATTTTCAGTTTTGACAAATCTTATTAAATTTTGGGATTAACAAACCATCATTCCTTTCCGGATTAAGTAATGCTACAGTAGATTATTTTCAGGAAAAAAAAAGAGGAAAAAGATTTACATCAAGCCACAGGATTATTGCAGCAAATGTGGCAATCAGGCCGCACAGAACGCATTGTTAGCACTAACAGTAGCCCGGTTGCAACCGGTGCTGTCGTAGTGACACATAATGTCACAACAATGCATTATTTACATCTGGGATCAACCTTTGACATCACCATCTGAAATAACGTGACTGGGCGTACTGTTAGTGTTCTGTTAGTGCTAACGTCTCTGTGCGGCCTGTCCTGATCAACAAGCTGATTTTATTTTCAGACTGAGAAACCTATGGAATACCAGGTAACATTACTAACTTTTATTAATGTGAATAATATCATAGCGTTGATACTGCCTGTAAGTGAATACATTTTGAAAAGCACATCCTTGGGGCTATTGAGCTTTACTTTAAGCACATATTAAATAAAAAGATCAAGCACTCTAAGCACATACAAATATTTGCCATGTAGTTTCAGCACATAATGAAGATTTCATATGCGCGTTCATTCAAAGCACAACGTATTCCTTTCCAACACTACGTTTCGCAACATGAAGACTAATTATATATATATACGGATGAAGAATGCCATATGTATATATTGCTTGAGAACAAGATTGCCCAATCACATAGCAGCATGGGTTATACATTACAGATATAATAAATTATTTCTTCTTTTCTTGTGCTAATATTCCAGGATATACTTGGTCTTGAGAGTATTCATATAATAATTTATATTCTTGTACTTATATTCCTTGAAATGCTGGTCTTGAGAGTATTCATATAATAATTTATATTCTTGTACTTATATTCCATGAAATACTTGGTCTTGATAGTATTGATATAATAATTTATTTCTTTTCGCGTACAATTATTCCATGAAATACTTTTCAGGTCTCCTCCACCGTGTTTATGATCTTCCTTGTATAGTGCCGTGTGCAAAACTCCTTGATACGCTGGCATGCTTCCTCAGTCTTTTCCTTCGGCACACACAGCACAACCCGGAAGAAGTTGGGATACTCAAAACACTGAAAGGAAAGTAAAATGGGGAATTAAAAAAAAAACTTGAATACATTTTTAAAAATATTCTTAAGTTAGTTCTTTTCATAAAGTTTTATTTTGAGTATATTACTTATTTAACTATTTCCCCATAAGTGTCTTGCATGATATCTCTTCAAGAAAAGGTTGGACAAACACTGATTGTCCCAGAATGCAAATAATAAGTTTAGGTCAGAACCAGCACTATTTTAAAGGAATAATTGGAAGTCTCAACAGGACTACCTACAACTTATGTACATTGATGATGATGATGAAATTTTGTTTTTCCAGAATTAATAAATACATTGTACATATTAATGCAGTAATAGACAAGATACGTATACTTTAGCAATTTACCTATTCGACTAAATTCATTTCATCTACAGTCTATGTCAAATAAAATGGTACAGTTGGAAAACATTTTTTTATAGTGTGAAGGTTAATATCAACGTGGTATTGTTTGTTATTTTCATAAAGCAGGAATATCACCCTTTCTTCTGCAATTTTTTTATCACATTTGGTGCAGTATTTTTTGAGATATGACTAATTTTCTACAATCAAGAAAAATTCATTTTTCGCACGCCGTCCCATGCCTTTGCGTACGATTTCGCATAATGACCGTGAATTCAGCGCTCCAGAACAATAGAAGTGCGTAATTTCGATTTGTTCCTCGTCGCACTAAACTTAGCATAACTTTTGTTTTACGAAAGCAAATTATACAGGACAAAGCGCATCAGCAAGAAAAATCTTTTGGCTTTAATTTGGTACCACAAACACACATTATATGAAAAGATTTCACACCTAAATGATTTTTTCCCCGACTGTACCATTTTTTTTTACACAGACTGTATTATCTTTAATGTTATCTAAAATGTATAAGATATGGATGATAAATCAACAAACCTTTCCTGGAAGGCAGAAGACGGATTCCTCAGCCATCAGACACTGTACAAACTCCATATCATCCATAAAACCATGGAAATTATCAATCTCTATCCCACACTGAAACAAATAGAATAAAGAAAATCATTAAGATGGAATAGAATGCAAGAACTGGTTCAACAGACAGCAGTCACCATTGATTGCATGAAAAAGCATCTGTTAGTACCTAAAAACCTTACAAGATAATTGAAAAAGTGATTGTGAAATGAATTTTTGTGCAAAATTGAAAATCAACATGACAGTTGATTGCAATCAAATGACATTATGCCTGTTCACTTACTGTACAACTGCACTCAATCGATTGCATCAGCTGTGATGTTGATCTCAGGTGGTACTGTACTAAAAACATTAATTAGTTTCTTAATGTAGAAGTCTCTTCAATTGATAGTAGTGTATTTTTACTAATAAGGAGTTTTTGATCTGTTAAGGTGAACCTGAACGTCATTACAGAGGAAAAGAAAGAAAGCTTTGATAACTAAATATAATAACAGAAGATTCTTTAATTAAGTGCCTAGATCTGTCACATAAGACCACTCAAGGCCTCGTTGCCAGTCCAGCCTTTAGAGAAGACAGCAAATCCCTTGTTTTCAGGTTATGAATTCAGGGAAATGAGGCACAATATTGAGTTATGAGCATTGAGCACTAACCTAGGCACTTAGTAAAAGAAGCCTCCACTATTGTGATTAGTTATCAAAGCTTCCATATACTACAATTATAACAGAATTCAGGTTCACAGTGACACAACTCCTTCTGATCTTGTTGATGAAGTATTACCATGTGGTATTGATAATAATCCGAAAACACAGATTTTTTGTTTTTTTATAAATTAACTTCAATTGATTTGTGGTTAGTCCTGAAAAGTACTGTTGTGAGAGTAGATGATGGACAAAGAGTCGAGGAAAGAAAGAATGGAGATGAAAAATGGAGAAAAAATGTAAAAAAAGAAGATTTTTGTTGTTGATTGAGTCCTAAACATGACAGTAAATCTGATAACAGGTGAGGAAGGCCTGTAGTAGTAGAGGAGGCCTAAAGTTCTGGGCAGCCTGACTGTCTGGCCTTCAGGAGTCTTGTCAAACTTTTTAACTGCTTCAATACCTTACCAGAAACACCCTCTTTTACAATTGTTGAAGAGGTAAGGTTTAAAATATGAGCAACATCTGTGTTGCCAATTTAAGTACACTTACCATGAGATACATCGCTCCCTTGGGCATGATAGGCTTCAGGCCAGGACAGGATTCCAAGAATTTGAAGCAAATTTCTGCATTGGTCTGAAAAAGAAAAGAAATAAAATTAAAGTAAAAAAAAAAAAAAAAAAAAAAAAAAAAAAAAAAAAAAAAAAGAAGAAAATACAGTAACCATTGGGGTTGCCAAGTTAATGCAATTTGAGTCCAAGATCCCTATACAAAAAAATACCATAACATCAGTCATGTGATGGTCACAATCAATCGTAAGCTATGATTTCTATGAGTGTAACTGATTGTGTTGCCGATAGGCAAACTTCTGCGATTCCAACAGTTTTGATAGGCTATAGATAAGGTAAGTACTGTAAAAAACCTCCTGAGTGCCTTGACTGCTCCGTGCGTGTTAAAAAGCAAAAAAATTGTGCAAGATAACAAAGAATACAGTATTAGGAAAAGAACTGACATCTGGGCCCCGTAACACAAAGGTTTGTGATCATTGCAAATTTGAAAGAACTACACTGATTGGTTGCTGGTCAGTCTTTTGGACCAAAAGCGTGTGCAACAACGATCTTGATTGGCTTTTGCAATTTTGCGATTGATTGCAAACCTTTGTGTTACGGGGACTGGTAACCTTAACCATAAATATAATTATCAATAATTGTAATTTGTCAATAATAGAAGTTAATAAACAAGAAACACCCTTACCTTCAAGACGTCATTGGTGTGCTCATGGAAACTGTTTGAAGTCTTCTCAAAGATCGCTGGGAGGGCGCTCTGTATGAGAGTACATGGTCCAAGAATCTTGGTCGACAAGCGGAACAGACCCAGTCGAACCTACAACAGGACAGATATCATGGTTTCAATTAGGTTGGATAGTTGGGTGTTTACAGATGTGTATCAATCAGATGTGATTATTTAAGTCTTGGCATGAATTTTAACATCAATATCCGATAGAATATCTGAGATTCGAACCTGGGTCCTATCAAGTCAGCTTTAAGATAAATGCAAAGAGCCGATTACTGGCATTTTGTACTGAGAATGTGTTCACTGGCCAAAAGAGAATTAAAACCAAATTTAGGGGTGTGTTTCACAATGAGCCTTGTAAGTAGACTTAGAGTCGCACTTAAAGTCTAAACACATCCTGTATTTAACCCGCAATATCATTGATGGCCTTCTCAACAGCGTGCATCCCCCAAGCATGATCTGACCAATGAGGTGGCACGTAATATAACTAGGGTTTTAAGTGCGACTCTAAGTGTACTTAATTCTTTGTGAAACATCACCCTAATAAGACTAACCTCTTCTTGGAAGGCTCCCACTGGATCATGTACCAGAACCCAACCTAGTCTCCAGCCTGGGCACAGATATCTGTGAATAATAATAATAATACCAGTTTCTTACTGTAAAGCTAATATAAACGCATACATATACTTTAGAGATTGAGGGCTTCTGGCGCATATGTTGTTCAATTCGCGTTCACAACTCTCAAACACATTCATACAACCTCCTTTAGGATATATTCACATGGTGCTAAATTCGCGCTTGCTTTGTCACTCGCAAAGTCGCAAAAGTTATGGCTTACACAGTATAAAGCGCTTTACCTGTTAAGACCAAACCGCTTACAGTACCCGGTATATTATTACCCTTGTCATTGGATTCATTTCCTGAATAACAATACAAAGAGGTTGAAAATAAAACCGTGGCAAAAATCTATGTTTCAATGTCTGTTTCACAGTAACCTACCAACCTAGTAGGTTGGCTAAACAGCTGAGACCTAGACAAGTAGTAATCCTTGTCATGCATGCAGTTTCTTCTTCTTTCTTTTTTTCAATAATAAACTATTGTTGAAAAGTTGAAAAAGTTCCTTCCTGACCATTTTATGATTCTTTGAAAAATAGAAAATGATGCATGTAGTGGGATAACTATCAATTATCATTCTTTTTCTAATTACAGCTTACCGGTTCTTGGAAAACTACCCCCTGACAACTACCCCCTGGACAACTTCTTCTCACCAGAAAGCTCCCAAATAAATGTAACCCTAAACGTAATTCTGACCCTATTTCTGGGGGTACATGTAGACTTCCTGGGTGTAATTGTCCTGATATGGTTTGTATGTTATACCTTTTAGCGAGCCCACCGCATGTAAGCACTGGTACATCAGACGCTAACGATGCCATTGAGAAGAATGTATTACCAGCGAACGCCATGTCAGCATAAACCTCATCAGATACGATGGGAAGATGGTGCTTCGAGGCAACTGAAAAAAAGATCAATTCATGGAATATAGCAGGCGTGGTTTCAGGATTCCTAATTTCAATAGATTGAAAAGGCTCATTTGTCTGGGGACAATAGCAGCTCTTTTATGCTTGAGCATGGGACGATACTTGAAATTGTGTGACGTAAGGTTGGATCCGCTACTGTATAAAGCCATCCTCTCATGAGATTAGAAACTGCTGGTTAGTACTACAGTCCACTCCCATTATAACAAGCATAGACACTAGTTTGCAGACTCGTATCCATCGCAAAGTGAAAAATGCAGAGTCTGAATATAGAAGACTAGATATGTACTATACATGTAGGCCCAAATTTATCTGGGCTGTAGTTTCATTTATACATACCCCAAACATTCCCTTGTACAATGTATTGTACCACATTGCTTCACATAGGTCCAGTAACATACCCATAGATCCCAAGATTTCCCTTAAAATGGTACACTGTAGTATGGAATAATACAGTCGTAAACAAGTGTGCATTCAGTAGCGCCCCAAACCCCCCCACCCCCCCCCCTCTGTCTGCATCAATTTTATGTCAGATTAGGCAGAAAATCCTTCTATCAGATTACTTGTTTGATGCAGGGAGGTATCAAAGGAGAGGCAGCTACCCAACGCAGCCTATGGGATTGTATGACAATTGCTTCCATGACATTTGCTCCACTGTAAATTCTACACACTAGTTGAATGACTAACCCTGGACTTAACTCTACACTCTACCCTAAACTTACAACCCTAACCCTACATCTTAGACAAAATAAAGCCTGGAGCAATTTTCGCAGGAGCAAATGTCGTGTCATCAGCCAAGGGACAGGCATTACCAGTTGTGACCAAGTCAGATATTGTAAAAATTTTCTTACTTTTGATGATGTCCTGAATATGCTCCTTTGAGAAAACCGAGCCACAAGGATTGGAAGGATTGTTGACAATTATACAAGCAGTCTTCTCATCGATCTGTGATTCAAGTTGCTCTAGGTCAGCCTCCCATGATTTAAAAGGCTATTGGACACATTCAAGAGATACAGGAAAACATAGATTATCATAATGAAACAACTGCCAGTAGGCTTATATTCAAATGAAAAATTGACTAATTTATGTCATATAGTCTAAGTATTTACAACAGGTATACCACTCAGCATATGAAAATGTATATACAAGGTTCAACGTCAATTTTTATCATGATACACCAAGTTCCATTATCACATTTACATTTTGAAATACTCAGGCTTCTTTGAAAATTTCAGTGGCATTTGCCATTTGCCCTGAATATTGCATTAACAGACACCATGCTATTATTGATACTAGTATTTTGGCAAAACATGTTTCCTTCCTTTTCACACTGCACTACCTTTAAACATGGAAGGTATTTACTTTTAATGGACATCCTGTAATAAAGTTATATGCAGGTACTGATGGCCTACTACTGCCACAAGACATAATGGGGCATTCCTTTGGTCTATTTTCATCAGGCATTAGGTTTTCACGACGATAGTACCAGGCTATCTTGAGTTGGGGGGGGTGGGAGCCTTCAGATCTTGGTTATCGATCACAAAGTCGCTGCAAAAATTTGTACAATAGTAGAGTACTGTGTAGTCTACAGACTATATAAATGCTAGAATGAGCTAATTTTGGATGAAAAATTTCATTGTTTCATTCCTTACAATTGTACTTGAAAACAAATCTTGTGTCAAATCTAATTTCTAAAATATTTCATTCTTATCTAGATTTATTATCCTTACCTGGAGATCATAGAACCTGTATTCGATATCATAGCTGCCAGCGAGGGTAGTATAGAGAGCAAAACCAGGTCTAGGGACCAGGATGTTCTGGCTTGCATCGGCTAGGACTCCTATAGCCAGGTCTAGAGCGCCAGAACATCCACACGTCAGAAACACATCCTGAAAATTAGATTGGAAATGAAATATTATATGAGATTCAGTGACTCGCCATGTCACTTTTGTAACAAAACAAAATAAGCCCGTTTCAATTCGTGTTTCATAATACATGCGAATATTGTTTGAATTATAATATTTTGAAAATTGTCCACTAGTCAGATTTTCCCTTCCAAAAAAATGTCTGAAAGTATGTGTGTTTTGTAAAAAAAAAAAAAAAAAAACAAGCAATACAATTGTATATTTATGCACCTGATATTTGACACATTTTGCAGCCGAGTTAACTAAATAATTTCTGAATTTCGTCGGCCTCATGCCAAAACGGCCTCAACATTTTTAAAGGCCATTCATATTGTACACATACTAAAAACGGTAAGGCCTTTTTGGCATGAGGCCGACGATATATGTACATACAAGGACACACATTTATTTGAAAAATCATACACATCATTTAACCAAATAAATAAAGAAGTACAAACCTCAGATGTCAGAGGAGCATCTGGATGTGAATATTGCTTGGCGACTGCAGCACGAGCTTCAACGTATCCTAGAAAAAGAAAGGTATGAAGGAAATGAAAGTCTCTTATTTGAAAAATAAATGTTAAGCATACAAAGTGCCCTAGTGGACTGGATGGTAAAGTATCATAGGCTGGTGAAATACACTGAAATCATAATCCAGTCAGGCCTGAACCCTTATTCAACTCCAGGCAATGTATGAGAATAAACAACTCTACAATAACACTCTTATATCTCAAAGCTGATAGATGTAAGTGGTGACACAACAGTTTTCCAGCGACAATTGCTCTGGGCTTTATTTCTTCTAAGATGTAGGGTTAGGGTTTGGATTACAATGGGGTTCTATGTTAGGGTTAGGGTAAGGTTTAGGGTAGGGTATAGTGTTCAGCCCATGGTTTAAGTTGGTCATTTGATTAGTGTATGGAATTTGAAGCAGAGCAATTGTCATGGAATCGATGTAGGTACTTACCAACAGAAGGACTGTATCCATTGTTCTTGCCTGACTTAAGAGACACATTAACAGCATCTACTATACAAGAAGGGCATATGTGACTACTCTACAATAACAACCTTATATCTCTGAAGAGCTGACTACATACTTACCAACAGAAGGACTGTATCCATTGTTCTTGCCTGACTTGAGAGACACATTAACATTATCTACCCATGACCAAGAAGGACATAAGTGACTCTACAATAACACCCTTATACCTCTGAAGAGCTGACTACATACTTACCAACAGAAGGACTGTATCCATTATCTTGCCTGACTTGAGAGCACATTAACATCATCTACTATACAGAAGGGCATAAGTGACTCTACAATAACACCCTTATACCTCTGAGAGCTGACTACATACTTACCAACAGAAGGACTGTATCCATTGTTCTTGCCTGACTTGAGAGACACATTAACATTATCTACCATGCAAGAAGGACATAAGTGACTCTACAATAACACCATTATACCTCTGAAGGGCTGACTACATACTTACCAACAGAAGGACTGTATCCATTATTCTTGCCTGACTTGAGAGACACATTAACATCATCTACTATACAAGAAGGACATAAGTGACTCTACAATAACACCCTTATACCTCTGAAGAGCTGACTACATACTTACCAACAGAAGGACTGTATCCATTATTCTTGCCTGACTTGAGAGACACATTAACATCATCTACTATACAAGAAGGGCATAAGTGACTCTACAATAACACCCTTGTACCTCTGAAGAGCTGACTACATACTTACCAACAGAGGGACTGTATCCATTGTTCTTGCCTGACTTGAGAGACACATTAACAGCATCTATTACGTCTTCACTTGGATCAAGGTTGCCAAACCTGGTAGGATCACCTGAAATCATAATAATTGTAAAAAAAATCTGACAAAATGTTCCTAATTTTCTTCCTGCCAGGCAAATATTCTCATATTAAACATAGCTTTGTAACAAGATAAAAACAGGGAGTGAAGAAGGGAATGTGGGAGAATAGAGGAAAATAAGAAAGAGGGGGGGGGGGTGTTGAGCCCTCAAATGTAAAAATCGCCCACTAATGTAAAAATGCCCTCAAATGTCACAACACGTCAACCACAAATGCACAAAGATAGCTATAAGTAAAATCACGCGAAATTGACGGATATAGTAAGTGTTGTTCGGGTGCTCTTTCGTCATGGGTCTCAGTGACATTTTTCGATGGAATTTGAATAAATAGAACTAAGTGGAGCATGTTAGTGTAGAGTTCAGTTGACAGCTATGTGGTCAAAGACTTTCTCAATCAAGAATACCTTCACAGTCAATAATTGGCAAAAAACGAAATTCTGAACATAGTTCGCAAATTTATACACCATTTTGGTTGAGAAAATGCTCTTTTGTTTCAACCCGTCGTTGGTATAATAAAGAGAGATAATGGAACAGAGGATAAACATTACCTACTCTGAAACTAAACTGTGAATATTCGCGCCCGATATTCATTACTCGATGTATTATGTTAATATCTACTGTTGACAGTATATGTACGCCAGAAACTTTTTGGCCACGAGATTTGTAGTAGAGGTGGTTCCCGCAGCTTCAACTGATTCTCTATTATACACATGACTGTGTTCAAATTAACGTATTCAGAAATGTCAGGAATCCACTGACCGGAGCCCGCAACTTTCTTCTCATTTTCATGATTCTTCTTGTATCTTTGCCCACCGACTGCGGTGAAACCACTGGGATGTCTTCTTTGTGAAAATAAACATCAAAGTACTCCCAGCCCAAACAGAAGAATTGTTTACACGACAGGAACGTTCTCAGTCAACAGTAGAATTCTGAACGTTCTGGTCCATAACGTTGAGACACGGCTTTTCCAGTTCATCGCTGCTCACTGGAAGCACGCAATTGTGGGTAAAAAACCATGACATACCATCGAATTGCACTTGGCGGCGAGTATCCCCGGGGGGAATCATCCATTGGCGTGGACCTACATCCCCCCCAAGATTGTGGGGAGGCGAGGGATGGCTGGTACAAACCATCCCCACACCCATGTTTTTTCAAGAAAGAAATCGAAAAAAAAATAACACCTAGATAAAAACTGGTGTTCTTACGGTTTAAACTTATAAGCGCTTTCAATACTCAAAATGTGGCCTCTTTTGTTTATTCCCCAAAATCCTTCAAAACTCCGGCCTCCTTGCTACACAGGTCTGTATCGCTATGCCTCGAGCCCACTCATGTAAATCTCGCACTAAGTCACTAAAGGACAGTAACCTACGTAATAAAAGGGTTGGGATCTCATGCCACATCGTCTGAGGGAAACGTTACTTAGAAGGGATGTAATCGTTGATCAGTCAAAAAAACATTAATGTATTGTTGTCGCGCCAGACGCCTTCCGGCAGTCAGCTCAGCGTGTGCAGCACCGTGGTGGCAGGGCTTGGGCCTGCATAGAGCATACACCTTTTCATGCGAGAAAAGATTGCTGGTTCTTGTTTTCTATCGCTTAGTTATTTAACAAAGGATATGCTCAATTTATCCTTCCAAATATGGAAATACTAAACTTTTTCGCGGCAGACTTCGGGCCTCTCGCGTCTTCGCATGATACGAATGGGAGTTATCCGCTCACAAAATAATATCTCGGCTAATTTATTAAGCTTTAAAAAAATTTCGGCTCCGCGTCTATCGCGCTCTCGCAGTAGCATATAACTTTTCACTATTACTAGAAGTGACAGGAATCAATAGGCGAGCCATTATGATTACTTAAAAGATATATCAATAGATTAAATTTTATTTGTATACCCCTAACCCTGTCACCGAATACATTGCTCTTTAGAATCTATGCCGTCTGATCTATGCAAAGTTGTCCCCGGCTATTCACAGCTAGAAAAGTTCGCCGCTTTATTGTATTCTGAGACCCAATTGTACAAATCCGGTGTCCATGCGGCCTGTACTCATAACTCGTATGAGGATCATATACATTTTTGTTGTTTTGATTTTATTTGTATCTCAGAATTTTTTTTTCTAGCCTATTTATTCTATTATTTTTTTCGCAAGGGCTCACAGGAATACCTACTATATAGGACCTTTGTATGTATTGCACAAGCATTTCGCATACCAATTATATGTGAACATATAATTTTCAGTACTTAAAAGTCATTTTCGGCTCCTACGACTACACGCCTTCCGCTGATCACTAGTGAAGGAATAGTGACATCTGTAGAAAATGATCTCAAACAGAACTTTTAGACTCTAAAATTTTCGGCTCGCGCTTCATGCGCATCGCACCAGCAAATAGGCTTTTTGCACGCCACATTTATACTAAAATAAATCCGTATAACTACAAGGAGATCCACTCTGAAGCGTAAAGACAACCATAACATTCAATAGAGCAAAGTTTCTATTGCGTGCCACAGTACGCTCTGCCCCTCTCCACGCCTCTGATAGTACGGGTATTCAAAAAAGAGAAACTTCCTTTGATGTCACTATTGTACTGTCAAACGCAAGACGAATCGGCGACCACCGCAGTTGGGTAAATTATTTTCGGTGCATGCTCTTTCACCCCCCACTTGCCCCTCGGACACGGATCTTAACGAGGCCCTTCGGCATCATCTGACACATGCCCTCCAAGCAAGCATATAAACTACATGAGCCAAAAAACTGTTATTGAGACTGCTTTCCTAGTGGCATATAAATTACTTACAATGCCATTCCTACGTAATTAATAGGGTCCTACGTGATAACCAGACATTAGAATATGTATGATGTGTTACTTTTAGAAATGAACTCGACCTCTGAACTTCCAGTCAGTTACCTTTTTTTAGGAACACTACAACCAGTCATGTAAATCGCTGTTGGAGAAGCCATAAAGGCGTTATATAGGTATCTTACTATGATGGTTCCGTTGAGGAGCAGCCAAGGGCGTAATTTACTTGAGTACCAAGATGTCAATGGCGGTACTAGGGCGCCCTTCATGGCTCTACAAAACGGAACATCTTGATCCTGCAATAAGTGGCGCCGTTCATGGCTCCATTTACCGAAGAATATTGCCATACAGTGCAGTGGGTGTAAAAGCTAAGTGCCGTCGCGCTTACTTCTGGACTCGGCCACTTCTTGCTGGCCTAAGTCATTTTGACAAGAGTCTAGCATGACGCAATCCGTAGTTAGTCCCTCTGCATCAGAATAGTGAGCAAGGATTAATTTTTGTCTTCACGCGGATATGTGCACGAGACGTCAAAATCGAAACTATGTAGAGAGGAAGCAATTTTAGAAGGATAGACATTTAGACCTGCTTTTTGTTCACAAGAAATGTTGCAAGCAAAAAAACAATTTTATGTATGATAGAGTCTAGTACATCAGATAAGACCCGGAATATATACAAGCGAGGGCCAAGTTTAGTGTAACCACCATCAATGGGCTATTTATTCATAATGGGGGTGCCATACCGAAGCAGGGCCCGGGGTCGCCGCCATGGCTTCGCATCATCAGTATCCTTTTTTGTTGTAGGCACTAAACATGCTATTTTAGACATTTTTCGAGCCGATTAAGTACAGTTTATCCATAGAGTAGCGGCCGCAACTTCAGAATCCAAAGTCAGAGTCTCCTAAAATTCCAATATACTCTTTTTCCTTCAGATACAAGTAATAATAAAAGAAAAGTGGCGCCTATATTATAATTATTGTCATATGAACCGATTATACTTGTAAAAACACTTTATCTGATATTTCATATTTACATGGATGATATTATATATCATCGTGTAATGACAAACGACAACAATTGTATAAATTGATGTTGCTAACGACATCAATTTTTCGCGCCTGATTCCCGCATTAATATCTACTTAACTGAAACAATGAAGGGAATTAAAAAAAAAGAGTAACTACACACAGCTCATGTCCTACCGAGCAAAGAGGATTCAACCGAATTATATTGATTATAAGTAGCTTTTTCGGGGTATATTCGCATGTCTGTTGCGCCGCGTTTGTGCAGGTCTTGAGCCCACTTACAATGGCTAAATTACATACAAATAATGCCAATATTAAGTGATGTTTCCTTAGTTTCGCACAATGCGATTTTTAAAATCTTACAATCACGTTGCTTAGCCCGACGCGCGTTCTAATTCGCACGTGCTGCTTGCTGTACAGAGCCCGGGCCATTCTCACACAGCAAATTTTTATTAGAATCTTAGACGGTTCATGTTGGGTTGTCTATATGTACTGTAAGTGATATCAAAGTAGATTAGATATGTACTTAAATGAATGAAACATGATATTTCTAATCTAACTCCGTGATGGCATAATTCTTCTTCGATAGAATGATGTTATGTCGGCAATGCTTAAGCTCTAGAATGTTGCCAACGTCCCGAAACAACCTTTTGTTTGGAGAATGTTGATTGTATTCATCCTCCTACTTCAACACTAATTGTTGGCTCTTAAGTACAGGGTATGTCACGCAGTCAGTCTTGTAAAGTAACATTACCGGGTTCTTGAGATCTATAGTTAAACCCAAATGGTATTCTCCATTAGCCTGTCGATGGAGGAATGAGGATGAATCACATCATTTGGAATTTAACAGTATTCGATGAATTGCATAGTGTTATGTTCGTAAGCTTTTGAGATGTGTGGGCCCTAAGTCCAGGAACATACTCCTTTGTTTCAGAATGTAGTCACGAACTGAAATTATGCCTGGTTCGAAGACGTAGAATAAGTAGAGAAGGATAAAACTTGAAAACGACATTGCAACCATCGTTGTGTCAAAGGGACGTAGTCAGACTGTCTATTTTTTGGGGGAATCTTGATGGATAAAATCATACTGTCCTAATCTCCCCAGGCTAGATTTGCGTGCGCATGCCTAGACATGCTCCAGAACTGGCCGACATAGATTAGTAAAGCCCGCGTGTTGCTTCTTTCTCAAAAAGTCAACAACATTGGACGAACGATCAACACAAATGTAAAAATTGCCCTCAAATGTCACAACACACGTCAACCAGAAATGGTAAAAATGCCGCTCAAATGTCACAACACGTCAACCACAATGTAAAAATGCCCTCAAATGTCACAACACGTCAACCACAAATGTAAAAATGACCCACTAATGTCATAACATGTCGACCACAAATGTAAAAAGTTTTCATTTTAACCACTAATGTCTGAACATGTCAACCGCAAATGTAAACATTCATTCCATGTATCATAATAATGCGGAATGTTATTAAAGGGAACAAAACATTTTCAATTAATATTACCACATGCATACTTCCATAGATTATGCACACACATGCACACACTCCACACACAGGCACATACATACATACACATCACATATACACACACATACACACCCACAAGCATAACGTTTAAACGGGGGAGTGTCCAGTAACAAAATTTACTGGTAATGGTTTATCAACTTATCTGGCCAGCTTGTGTTTGTAAAAAATCGGCATGATCCAATATGGTGATGGCGTTGATTGAACACAACATAAAAAAGGCCACATTTTTGAAAAGTCACTATGAGGTCCCTTTTTTAAGGAATAAAAACTGTAGCAAAAAATGGTAAATTCCTTATTTGGAGCATGTTAAATGCGTCTTTTTTGTGTTATGTGTATTAATATGAGCAGCCTCTATCCATCAATCTGGACATGTTTAACGGAAATTTATGGAAGAATGCCATTCCCAATATTTTCACAATCAAGCTGAAGCCAAAAATTATGGCGTTTAAATAAAGGTGGCAATTTTTCTTTGAAAAACATTGGCCCATTATCGCACAAAACTGGTCATGGACTATGTGAGTAGGAGTCTGAAAATTCGTGGCATGAAATCTCCTATGAAGGGGGGGGCAGGGTGCATATCCCCGCTCGATCTACCACCTTCCTTCAAGAGCCTATAGGGGAGGGCGTCGTTTCGCATTGCAAATGGACGACGCTATGCCACACAAGGTTGAAGGCATACGGGCATCAAACAAGACTCATAATAACGCAAGTATTCGCTGAGACTTAACGAAAAAGTTACAATTTTCCACCCAAAAAGGAATAAAAGCAACTGGCCCGAAAATGGTGCAATAATTTTTAGATATTCCATACCAGCCGTCTTTATCTAATCTCTTGTTTATAAAAAATAATGAATGAATGAAAAAACATAATGATGAATGAAACATAATACATAATATAGAAAAGATTTTTAAAATTCTTTCTTACTATGTATTATGCTTATAGATCGTAATTGAAAGACATTTTTGTCCATTTATGGCAACATTCCTCATTGTTAAATACATGTGATGAGTTTTACATTGTGGGTGAGCTGTTAAGACATTAGTTGGTTAAAAATGAAAAACTTTTTACATTTGTGGTCAACATGTTATTTTTTGACATTTAGTGGCATTTCACATTTATGGTTGACATGTTTGTGACATTTAGGGCATTTTAAATTTGTGTTGATGTGTTGTTACAAGTTTGAGGGCATTTTTACATTCGT
>CALNVZ010003435.1:5393379-5419471 GCA_940671915.1 Paracentrotus lividus | reverse complement strand
ATGACTTCCCCATATCCCTTTTCTGATAGTATTTTTGGATTCCTCAGACAATTCTCTTTCAGAATATGTATACTTTTATAGGTATAAGATATCAAATGTAAGAAGAATATTCGATTGAATGGAAAACTTGGGTTGTAACAGAAAAGGGCCCACCTCATAACGCATGGCCAAGTATGATTTTTCACGTCTTGTAAGCCCGGCCTCTGAAACAGTTTACATTTAATTAATGCACCTTTGCCGCTTTGCTTCTGACTTCGTCATTTTATTTCTTCGTTCTACATCTAATAAATACCAAACCGAACTTTACTTCAATGTGTCAGTCGCCATTTTGTTTTCCTGAGTCCTATATAAGTTGAACTATAATTTCGCCACCGTACTTGGAGACTGAACTCAGAGACGTAGACTGTATTCTTACACAAATTTGACAAAGGGGCCTTAGCTTCGTTTAGGAAACCACTCGCTCAAATGAAAGTGCACACTTGTACACAAGTGAATGGGGGTGGAAAAAGGCAACCAGTGTTACTGAATAAAACGCTGCGGTGGTTTACTGACACGACTGTAGAGGTGCCAACACTACGGAATAATTAGAACATTAGAAATTAGAACGCAAATATGGAAATAGTTAGAACAGCTAAAATAAATGACTTCTCACTAAACACTAGAGAAAGCATGAATATTCATTTTGTTCCATGATTCAATTTTAGGAAATGTGTTCAAATCGATACTTTTCTTTCTCTTGGTTAAGAATAAGATTAAGAAGATATTTGTTTCACTTTCAGCTGTTTTAACTAATGGTAACTTATGGGCAATGATGGGCCTAGAATCTATCTAATAATAATATTCATGCTCTAAATTATTCCATAATGACTTGGCTTCTCTGCTACTATTAGTATTACAACATGATTACGTCCGGCCAGCTTTCAATTGCAAAATTATTGCTTACTTTTAGACATCAGACTCAGACATACAAAATGATTCAGTAAACGGCATTATCCTGTTATAAGTCACCAGTCCATTCACTCCCGCTCATTTCGTCAGTGGCGGAGACATCATTCAACTCCCATTGACTTTGTACACAGTGAGCGAGCAGAGAGGAGACAAATTGAAGGATATAGCCCAGTAAACTATGCCAGTTGCATGACTTGTTTTTATTTCCTGCACTGCACTGCACTGGGTGCATGCTGGCTGCAATTTGCAAACACCGACTGCGTCATCATGCATGCCTGACTCCGACCGGCATATTTCTACTGCGACACAGCCACAGCTCTGCGTGTACCTGTATGCAATAATGGTGCGATTATCGAACGATGACGGCAATTCACAAATCGACATTCATATTCAAAGCAACAAAGCAAGAAAACACATTCAGTTCACGATTAGATTTCCTCTATAATATCTTTTCCCAATTCTAAGAAAGAAAGAATTCCTTACCTCTTACAGAAACAGCACAAAGTTTTGTCCAAAATGACCCTGATTTTTCGCCGGTATTTAGTTGCAGAGCATGGAAGAATTTTATGGGGCATATGCGAGCATGCATGCAATTAGCCGGTAGTACGAATTGCGTCATCACTGAAAAGGGGGCTTGTCATGATACCGTGGATGTGATTGGTCAGTTTTGTGGGCGCCGGCTGAGTTGCAACGCGGCATTTTTTTTTTTTTTTTTTTTTTTTTTTTTAAAACTTTGTTCTTGTGTTTTGGAATCGGTGATTTGTAGCCTATTAATGACAGCCCCCTGGCTATTCCATGTAAAGAAAATATAAACGTAAAAATCTATTTTCCTTTGATTACCAGTGGCGGATCCAGCGGCGGGGGCGCAGGGGACGCGCGCACCCTCTATAATTTGAAACCCACTCATAGACTGTACACGTTAAAATCGGAAATTTTCCAGCTGCACCCCCTATTTTTTCAAATTTTCGGGATGCGCCCCGGCATTTCAAAATCCTGGATCCGCCACTGATTACTCATTAATTTTTAGTATATTGCATATAGGGTACATTGTATAATAATAATAATAACTGCCATATAGTTGTGGTAAATTTGGAAATTCAATCTTTTAATTTCTGAATATGTTTTGGAGTAGAAAATAAAGAACATAATTATGTTAAAATACATATCACTTGAATAATAAGATATAAAAATCATTTTGAATGTGCATAATATTACTATATAAAATGTCTTAAAATCAAAAGCCAATGTCCCTGCAAATTAGCCATTTTTCTTTTCAATGGAAAATAATTTTACTCGGGCAATGATGGAGAGGAAAATGTCAGGATGATAATATCTTTGCATTGGCGGCGATCCGGGGGGGGGGGGGGGACGTGTCCCCCTCGATTTTTTTCTGGGGGATCGTCCCTTCTCGATTTTTAAAGCTTAACATTTTTACTTAGTGATCAGTGAAGCTAGTGAAGAGGCAAAATGCTTAATGTTGTTTTAAGGCAAAGTTTTCGAATCGCGCTTCGTGCTCGCAAACAAAACACAAGTCAAGACAATGATGAAGTACTCTAGCTTTACTCAGGTTGCTATATGTATATGGAATAAGCATAATTTATGTTTTATTTGTTCCCAATCTTTATTCTTTAAATTGCTTAATGTGCGAAGTAGGTCGTTCTATTTCGAATTTGAATATATAAATATATGTATCTTCAGTAGGACGCTTTATTCCGCTTGAGTGTGGCCATTATTAATTGCCCTTCTGGTGTTTCCGCCCCCCCCCCCCCCCCCCAGTCATGACATGAAGTTCGCCACCCTTGTATCTTTGAATATATTTCTGAAATAGATAAAGCTAAATCTATGAAATAATCACTATTTTTGGAAGTTCTATATTAAGGCCAAAGGGTGATTATATCACTTCCACGAGAGGGCACTATATCGCCTCTAATGGTCAAATTCAAAATTTTAACGTAAGTTTTAACCTGTACTGAAAATTGATGCAATTTGCTGCCTTGAGTCATCTTACCGCATTATATTTCAGCTTGACAGTCTAGCCCCATCTCCAGGCCGCATGATATATATTTTCTGTTTTATCACAACAATATATAGTTAATTGATCTGAATTTCAAAAACTTTTACGTTTGATATATATTTTTTTATTATTAAAATCTGGATGCAAAACAAGGCAACTCGATCATGAATAGCTGTCGGTTTGCTATTCAACTTTTTTTTTTTCTTTCTTTTTTGGTATGTTTTATTAAATAAAAAGCAACAAAAAAACAAAAACAAAAAAAACCACAAAATTATGACACTAAGGCAAAAAAAAAAAAGCATGATGGAAAATTACTTCGTTATCATGATGGGCTTCCAAGCACCGTAAGACGGACAAGATGAAGTCCCCTTGCACACCAGCATGAGGCTTGTTGATGGGATATGCGAGGAGTTGAAAAGATTTAATAGGCCCAAAGTTTTAATTTTATTTTAGTAATGTCATGAACAGCGGCGTAAATCCGTATCGAGGAGTGGGGGGGGGGGGGGGGGGGGATGAGCGAAATAATTTGCCAACTTATCGCGATCTTGTTTGGCATACACAAGCACTATATAGTGACACAAGGAACAGCAGTGGCGGATTTGCGAGGAAGAGGTGTGAATAGAAATTGTCTTTGAATGTATGCTTCTGGCTTATATGGCTGCCTTGATTACTGTTCATTTTAGTAATGGAAAAACTAATGCGAGCGCGAAGCGCGAGCCGAAAATTTTAAGCTGAAAATTATGATATTTGTGCATTATAGAACCTGTTTTAAGCTGAAATTGGATATGTTTGTGCATTAAAGGTCCTATATAGTATCTGCGAGCGAGAAATAAAAATAAAATAAAACGAAAAAAAAAAAAAATATATAGTAGAGGCCGAATGGATTTGAAAGTGGGGTCACGATAAAAAAAAAAACACTTTAGATCAGAAGGATATATATAAAGAGAAATTTATTAGGAGAGCGAGGAGATACGAAGAAAATTTGTCTTTGAATGTATGCTTTAAAGAATCATAATGGCTGCTTTGATTCCAGTTTATTTTAGTAATTGAAAAAGTAATGCTACGCGAAGCCCGCAGCCGAACATTTTAAGGTAAAGTTTGAGTATTGTCATTGTAAGTTCCTATTTACTATCAGCGAGGCGCGAGGCGGACCGCACGAAAATACTAAACGAACCATTGAATATATTGTGCATAAAGGTCCTGCTATATTAATATCTGCCGAGCGGGCGAAAAAAAAAAAAAAAAAAAACACAGAACAAAAAAAAAACACCAAAAAACTCAATGCAGTAGGGGTCTCGACGGAGAAAGGCACTTTTTCTAAAAAAAAGGCGACACTTTAGATCAAGCAGTATATAGACCTAACAGAGAGAAATGTATTCGAAGAGGCGAGGGGTCCGCAAGAAAATTTTGTCTTTGAATGTATGCTTTTAAGAATAGATGGCTGCTCTTAATTCCTGTTCATTTGCAGTAATGGAACATATAATGTCGAGCGCAAGCGCGAGCCTCAAATGTTTTAAGCTAAAAATTTGGAGATTATGAATGGCCTATTTAGTTACAGCAAGAGCGAAGCGCGAGCAGAACATAATTTTAGCTATCCATTTAGAAGATAACATTTACATGCTTTGTTAAAAAGCAATAAAAAAAAACAGCATAGAAAACGATATCAAAAGTATTTGCTATGAACATTATTGTGGGCTGCATGGCCTTAATTAAGCCTTTAACCAACCTAGCGCCAGCACACAACTACATTTAGTGTTTTTCGAATTGTCAACAACACCCTGCCATAAGGTTTGTCCCCAGACGAGAGAAGGGAGTTGTATTGTAGTTTGACAGCGTCGTACTAAACCAGACACAATTAGATCCAACCTCTTTAATACCTTATGTTACTGTTTGTTACTTGGGGGTTTTGACAGTAAAAAAAGGATGGCATTTTTTAGAGTATGTGAAGAGCGCTATTTTTAAACCAATAACACACATTAGCTAGTGTATTTTTTTCCATTTCTTTCTTGAAACTGGGGGGGGGATGTTGGTACACCTCAAAATCTGGGGGATGTATCTCCCCCATCCCCCCCCCCGGGATTTACGCCCGTTGGTCAATGAATAAAAAGCAATCAACAAATCATGTCCATCAAACATATAATAAGATTTTTTTTAAAATAATCTAAATCAATGCATGTACTAATTCGGATTATTTCGAGAACTGATCGCAAAAAAATGAATGGTACAACTAATTTGGTTGCGGGCAAATACTAGTATGGGTTAATTTGCATGTATTATGCTAATTAGCTATTTCTATACCAAATGTTGTGATCGTAACCTAACTCATTATGACCTTTGTTTGAAGTGATCTTCTTTTTTTATTCCGTTTTTTATATACATTAAGAAACTATTGCTTGTCAAACACAACTATAATGCAACTGGAATCAAGATTTATAACTGTCCTATTTTACCTCCTACTATATCAGTATAATTTTGTTCCCGAGATAAGAAACATCCATAATGTAAAAGCTAAAAACCTGCCTATTATATAGGGAAGGGCTAGGTATTATAGGCCTATTTATGCCATGCATCTTGCATTCGAAGTAAAAGGTAGGGCCGGCGGAGCGTTTTTGAAATGTGGAGGGCTGAGCCCAAAGTGAGGGGGCGCTGAACAGGCTAAAAATTGCATATTTTGGTAATTTCTGCGTTTCTGTGCACGTTGCTGTAGCCCCCCCCCCCTGGCTCTGCGACACCTGGATTAACACCAGCGAGAATCAGATGTTCAGTAAACCTTGATAGGCCTGGTACACATTTTCCCCTATTTTTTCCCTTCTTTTTATGGTAATGTTATTTTGCTTGTTTTTGGTTTATTTGTTTGTTTTTGTTTTTTTAATGGGAATAGACTGTACATGTACTCACTCCATATCCACGCTCAGCGTACAACAGAATAATCGGTTAGGTATCATATCTTTATTATTCAAATTCTGTAGTCAGATGTGTATGTAACACTGATCTGTATGATGCGCATTGGGGAGATAAGATACTGTCAATGAAAACTGGTAGTAGCCCCGCGCGCGGCTTTCCCTTCACGTTTATAGTACACACCATAAGATCACACACACAGTATGCGAGGAGCGCGCGTTTTACAGTCGCGGTCGACTAATTACTTCCGCTGTACAATGCAAAACTCTCAGCTAGCTACTAGCTGGCAAGTGCCTTATTTCAATCTTGAATCTTCCAGGATTCTGAATGTTGTTTCCTTGTACCGCATACAGTTCGAGTAATAAAAGCTCTGTTATCTCATACTTTAAGGAACTACATGGCCCGACCCTAAGCAGATATCAGCGAAGTCAAAATCTTAATTAAACTTGAAGTGGACTGCCTTGCCTTGCTCTTGCCAGTCTTGGAAATGCTTGGCGTGGACAACAACAAAGCAGTCTCGAGAAAGGCGAGCGGCCAGCTCAGGTACAACGTGCACATGTACTGTAGCCTAGTACTACTAGCCTACCATTACAACAAGGCCGAGACTCTAAGTCTATAAACGTTACAACCAGACATGACAGGTACGTATTCCATTCCCAATATTGACTGCAGAGCAAAAAGGATTACAGAATTTGACTAGATTTGCTGCAGATGGGTGATGGGTCATTCCATGTCAAGAATTCACCCAATGAAACTAAAGTGCAATTTTGCACCCTTCAGTCTCAGAATTCGCTCAAATTTGGTAGGCCTACACATAATTAAAATTTAACATTAGGCCTACCTTCCCAAGAACCCAAAAAATTTATCGTAAACGGTCCGTCGGTTTCCGAGCTATGGCCCGCCGGCCTCTTTGACTTTTAATGGCAAAAATGGGTGTGACCTTCCACTTTCAACGGCACAATGCGCCTGAAATGGTTGACCAATTTTTAGGAAACTGGTAGCATAGGCTTCGGAAGATTTTCAGGATTGGGGGGGCTCAATTTTTCACCAACTATTTTTGGGATTTTTTTTGTACCCCCCCCCACCCCCCCTAAACACACGTTGTCGGAGTTTTTGAAAATGCGAAGTCTTTTTAATTTTTATTTAATGTAGAATTATTCCTACTTATCAAACTACGATGATTATATTATATAAATAAATAAATAATTCTTGGATGTGTTGAAAACTTATATCAAACTAAAAGTCTATACCTACGAGTGTGACCAGTCCACACCTTCGTCAGCCATGATCTTAAGAGGCCAGCTATGCTGCCAAGTATACTCACACAAGCTCGGCTGCTCAAACTGAAGAAGGTGGCTAGTGACTCCTGCCTACTCTGCTCACAGGCTAGTGAAGAACACTACTCACTTTGTTGCAGTGTGTCCGGCATTAGCACACATCAGGAGCCACTTTCATGTCATGACCTTGTGACAGACAATGCTAACCTGAATTGGCTCTCTAGTAGCTAAACCCAGCAAACAGCTTCTTTCACTACGGCAGTCCTTTCTTCCAGAAACTGAACTTGCACAGGAAGCCAAAAATTCAAATAAATATCCTCATCTAAATTTCCTATATAAGCTACACACGACCCGGCTCAATCTTTTACAGAGTAACTAACTCCAATCTCCAATTACCTTCAACACCGCCTATAACGCGCAACGCCAGTTGCTGATCTCCAACATCACTGGAGGAATAAGAAGAAGAAGAAGAAGAAGTGCGTTTTTTTTTTGTGCTAGAACATAACGAAGATACTTATCTCATCAGACGATGCGAGTGCGAAGCGCGAGCCGATTTTTTTTTCATATATCAACCTGAAAACAGTATATTTTAAGCGTTTTTTTCGCTATGCTTATAAAGAACATATTTATCTCATGAAACAATTGATGCGAGCGCGAAGCTGAACATTTTTGATATATCAACCTGAAAACAGTGCATTTTAGCGTCTTTTTGCTATGTTTACACAGAAGATGTCTAATTAAACAATTCAAGCGCGAAGCGTGAGCTGAAAATTTTTGATATAGCAACCTAAAAAGTGTGCATTCTAAGCGCTTTATGTGCCATGGCCAAAAAGGAGATATTTATTTCGTTAAACAATGCGAGCGCGAAGCGCGAGCTGAAAATTTTTAATATTTCAATCTGAAAACAGGGCATTTAAATTTAAGCGTTTTTTCGCTATGTTTACAAAGAAGATATTTATCTCATTAAACAATGCAAGCGCCAAGCGCGAGCTGAAAATTTTTAATATTTCAACCTGAAAACAGGGCATTTAAATTTAAGCGTTTTTTCGCTATGTTTACAAAGAAGATATTCATCTGATTAAACAATGCGAGCGCGAAGCGCGAGCTGAAAATTGTTAATATTTCAACCTAAAAACAGTGCATTTAAATTTAAGCGTTTTTTCGCTATGTTTACAAAGAAGATATTCATCTCATTAAACAATGCGAGCGCGAAGCGCGAGCTAAAATTTTTTGATAAAGTAACCTGAAAAGTGTGCATTCTAAGCGCTTTTTGTGCTATGGTTATAAAGGAGATATTTATCTGGAACAATAAGAGCGCGAAGCGCGAGCTGAAAAATTTTAATATATCAACCAACCTGAAAACTGCATAATGTTTACAAATAAGATATCTATCTCATTAAACAATGCGAGCGCGAAGCGCGAGCTGAAATTTTTTGATACAGCACCGCTTTTTGTGCTATGGTTATAAAGGAGATAATTATCTCATTAAACAATGCAAGCGCGAAGCGCGAGCTGAAAATTTCTAATATATCAACCTATAAAGTGTACATTTTAAGTGCTTTGTCGCTATGTTTACAAAGAAGATGTCTATCTCATTAAACAATCCGAGCGCAAAGCGCGAGCTGAAATTTTTTGACTTAATACCCTGAAAAGTGTACTTTCTAAGCGCTTTTTGTGCTAGGGTTATAAAGAAGATATTTATCTCATTAAACAATGCAAGCGCGAAGCGCCAGCTGAAAACTTTTGATATATCAACCTGAAAAGTGTACATTTTAAGCGTTTTTTTTTGCGCTATGCTTATATAGAAGATATTTATCTCATTAAACAATGCGAGCGCGAAGCGCGAGCTGAAAATTTTTGATACTGTATAAGTGGTTATTTTCGCGAGTTGGTCTTCGCGAAAATTTCCACTTCAATACAAGGCTATTTATAGTAATGAAATCATCACCAAAATCGCGAAATTTTGCTCTCGCGAATTTCCCCAACTAGTCCAAAATCGCGAAAATATCTGGACGCGAAAATATTGGCTTATACAGTATATCAACCTGAAAAGAGTGCATTCTAAGCGGTTTTTGTTAAAATAACTAAAAGACATCCGAGTTTTAAAAAAATTAAAAAAGAGAACTCTGATACATGAGCGTTTAAAAAAAAATTGGGAGCAGAGAGGGAGCTCAATGATATCGACCCACCCAAAACCACTTGGGGAGGGAGGGGGGGGGGGCTAATTGTTTGAGCCCAGCCAATATATTAGAGACCCCTTGTCATTATGAAAAAAAAACATCAAACAGAAAGACATGCGATCCGATCCGGCGAGCGAGCAGCAATGAGCTAAAAATTTTGACGATAGAGACCAGAAATATAAACTTTTTATATAAAAAGATTGGTGGGGAGCCCAATGATCTCCTCAGTATTAGAGGAGGGGCTTAATGATGTCTGAGTCCCCTCCACAAATAAAAACAAAACAATGATGATACAAATTTTGGGGTTCAATATTTTCTGAGTCAAATAAGATTATATTATAAGGGCGATCGCCGATATCTGTACGGCATCAAAAATATTGGGGGGGGGGGGGGCTCAACGATATCTGAGCCCCCCCGGTTCCGAAGCCCATGTGGTAGTGGTAGCCTACCATTCAGAAGGAAATTCAAAGAGGAATTCAAAAATGGTATCGAAAATATTATTGGAGCAATTTAAAGTGCTATGACCTTTTGACCTTTCCTTTAACCTTGATTTTGACCCCCGGACAAATCATATTTTTACTTGATTTTTATGTAGGCCTATGTTAATAGTCATTATAATATAACATAACATGTAAATATCTAGGATGATATTTTATTTCTTCACCTTTAAAAACTCGTTTAAATCATTTGTAATTTACAAATTTACTGTTACCCCCACATACTGATATTTGTGTTGGTAATGTGTGTACAAGACTCCATTATACATGAATACTTTCAAACTGAAGTTACATTACAATCAAATACCATTAGGTATTCCATAGGCCTACCTGTTGCTGATGCTTCAAAAATCTCAAGGATGTATCCAGTTTGGGACTGTAGAGCTGACTACATGTAGGAAGCATTTTGTTTCTGTCAAAACCGCAGATTTCTGATGATTTGTATACCTATTGCACACCAATCAAAAGGGCTAAACAAATGTCTCAATTCATAAGCAAATGGAGTCTACGTACATGTACATGCTTTATACATTATTATTGTGTTTAAGTATTCAAGTAAGCCTATAATGGAGACTTGTACACACATTACCAACACAAATATCACTATGTGGGGGTAACAGTAACTTTGTAAATTACATTTAAAAGAGTTTTTAAAAGTGAAGAAATAAAATATCATCCTAGATATTTACATAGAATTCTAGCACAAAGGGGGTCTATTGTCCTGACATAGCAAGTTTTGTAAAGGCAAAACCCAATCATGCCTGGCCGCAGGATGGCTGTAGCATTCCATTAACATCCTTTGACGTCATCACCCGAGCCATTAAATAAGGGGTAATTTTTCGAGTATTTGGGAGGGATGGCCTGGTTAAGGTTCGATCATCTTTTTGCGAATACGGTTATGAAATTCGAATTTTATTTTTGTGTATTTATGTTACACTTACTTAGCTTTGAATCGATGTAAGGTTGTATTTACTCCGTTTAGGATCTTTAAAGTAATATTTTCAGAGTTGCTTCCTTTTGTCATGGGACGGCAGTATACAGCCATCATATTTCAACCTGCCTCTTTAACTTTAATTAGCATAAGTTGATGTCTGATGTCTGATATTTTCATGTAGTAAATTTATGCATCCTTTTATTTACCCAATAGATCTTACCCATGTCCTGGAGCAAGCATCTAATCAGTGAAGTAGATGTAGATGTACTACTGAGCGGACATGACATTTTGTTGATAGAGGGCATTGCCTATTTTGGAGAGGAACTCGTCTGGAGCTTTCAGAAGAACTTTGACAAAATCATATCACTTAACATTCATTTTCAAGCTGTCATTGGATTGTGTTTGCGGAATTGCGTAAACCACCCAAAGTAGAAAGTGACTTATACATGTAGTTGTAATATAGTTGTAATATTCTAGGTTATATCTGGGTACCGGTAATCATTATCCAATGGATTCAAGTGTCTTAGACTTATCTTCTCAAAGAAGTTTGATAAAACAGGAGCCCTCATTGTTGAACATGGAGCCACTGGTAGGTCAGGCAAGTCACCAAAGCAAGACGTCAGCCACCAACTTAAAGAAAGCGAGCGACCAAGCTGCAGTCACTAATCTCTCGAGAAAGGGTTCAAAGAAGTCACGATTGAAATGCGACGTGCGTAACAAAGGTTTCCAAAAGAAAACAGATCTGTCAAGCCATATGCAGTCTCATGTCAGTGGTGCCCACAGCGAAAGATATTCTGAGCCGTCAACATCCAAAGGAAGACAAGGTTTAGTTTCTAATGTACCAAGGTTCCTTACATTGAATATAGCCAAAGCCATGAAGCTCCAAGATCAAGAGAAGGGGTCTCACCATAGGAACAAATCAGCTGTTGGTGGAGGTTTTTCTAAAGATTTTAAAAAGAAGAAGACGTTGAAAGAACCTGAATGGAAACAGTTGAAAGGGTCCCAAAAACTGGCTCACATCCTGAAACACAGGAAGATGAACACAGGTTTTCAATCCCAGAGCAAGTCTTACAAATCACCAAGTAAGACGAAGGGCATGACTGCGACAACAGAATCCTCTAGGCCTTATCTGAGTGTGAATAATGATGGTTTCCAATGTATCAGCTCTGACAAACCTCTTGACTTAACTGCAATAAAAGTTTCCAGGGGAGTTGAAAGTAAGAAACCATCTAAAACTGTGACCAGTGCCTGGAATATTTTGGGCAAAGATTCTCCAGAAGAACAACAGCCTCAGAAGAATACCTTCCTGCATGTATGTACCAATGTGGCATCTGGGGATGAGAGTACAAAAGAATCAAACCTGAACACACGTGCAGCTTCAGGGGTAAGCCCCCAATCTCACCAAGTGAAAAGAACAATACAACTAAATCCACACAATCAGATGAGCTCTGTAACTGCAATGCATGACGGTGTTATTGAACTATTTAACAGCTTGCGTGGAAGAAAAGATAAGCAACCAGAGATTCCGAAGATCTCCCAAAGTAACACGACCACCACAAGTGCAGAAGTTAAACCGACTTTCAGTGAATCGGAATCTGATGACAGTAGTGATGACGATGACGTCAATGACTGTGTACCGTACTGGAATGAGGATAAGTCATCTGTTCAAACAGGGAAACACCTACCTCCAGTGCATGCTAGTGTTATTGAACTTTTCAAGAGCTTGGAGGGTGTTGGAGATTCTCAACTTGTTATACCAAAGATCCCTCCTGTTAGAAGTGGGAAAGACCAGTCTCCTAGCAAAAGTAGGGTGAAACGAACATTCTGTCAAATTTGTCAAAAGGATTTCCAAAATCTCAACAGGCACCTTATCATTCATAATGAGGAGCGGAAGTATCAATGCAAAGTCTGCAGAAAAGCATTCTACGAGGCCCGTGTCTTAGAGAAGCACGAGACGACACACATTGAGAAGTATAAATGCGGTGTCTGCGGAGATACCTTCAGCAAGGTACGAGAAGCTAAGCAGCATGCCCGTATCCATCTTCCAGAGAAACCTTACAGCTGTGAGATCTGCAAGGCTTCATTCAGAAACCGAAGTCACGTCCGGAAACACATGGTGGTTCATAAAGAGAGACAGTTCATGTGTGAGGTATGCGGGCAAGGATTTCGTAATAAAACCTCACTGAAATCCCACGAAAGAAAGCATACCGGAGAAAAACCGTATGGTTGTAAGATATGCGGGAAGAGTTTCAGATACAGGAGTGGATTGCGTGTACATAACTTCTCGCATACCAATGGAAAGCCTTATCCTTGTCCAATATGCAGCGAGTCCTTTGCACATAATTACCTGAGAAAGAATCATCTATTGACTCACAACGCACTTTCGGACGGTCATGGAGACAAGGGCCATACGGAATGGGAAGATGTCCGTGCTTTTGTTGATCAGGTTGTTTTGAACTCACAGACTACGGCTACTATTTCAAGGATTGAACAGACGGAACATCCCACATCATCATCTGATAACCCACTGATGGAGGTAATTCTTTTGATAATTTGTGGTGTAGGGGAGAGGGGTCTAATGGTCCTGTTTGTATTATGATTAAACCTTGTATCCTCTTCTTTACCAAGATCATGATGACATACATGTTCATTACAATGATATTTTTAGTTCACCAAACTGAAATTCTTAGAGGATTTTTCTATAAAAAAAGGGTAGTACTTTCTCAAAATTTGTTCCATAACAGTTGTCCAGCTGTTACCCCTGAATCTAGAAATGTTTGAAGGAAGTTGTTATTAAGCTTGAATTTAAATGTATTTTCATTTCAAAATATGCCTTGAATTTATGTTTTTCATGTATTCTCTACTAATTTATGAACCAATTTAAATTGTTGTAGATTATTTTGGGGGTAAATTCAGGCCTTCGTTTAGTTCTTAAATTATATATTGCAATGTGAATATAAGCAGTTTGGGGGAGTGATTTCATGAACATCTTTAAACAAAACTGTTTGAGTTTTGATATTATTTTATCCTTCTTTTAGAGTGAGAATGATGCTCAGTCTGAGCAGCCTGGACACCAAGATGTCCCCCGCCCATCCACCCAACCCCTCTCCCAGGAACAGATGTTTGCCAACGAGGTAGAAGCAATGAAGATCAACAAGGTCCTAGGTCCAAACGCTTTCAAGCAGAACTTGATCTACGGATCGGGGAGCAGACGCCAGACACCGGTAGATACTCTTGTGGTTCCTATCTGCGATGGGAGCTACAAATCCCTCAAGGAACTTCAGCGACAAGAGGGAAGAGTTGGTAATGACCAGATACAAAAAGATTGATACTTCAAGGTATGTGAAATGTACAGTGTTTAGGCATTGGGGCCATTTGAATGGGGATATCTCTTCAGTCCACAAGGCCGATAGACCGCGGTGATAGACATCTTGACCCCGGTTTAGGGTCATCGTGACCTGGTGTCCTAGTGTTGGGGCACACAGTAAAATACAATCCTAGGGTATCGTGTCGTAGGGTCATGGTGACCTGGGAGGCATTTCATCAAAGGACTTGTCGGACGTTTTATCTGACAAAATGTTATAAGCTACTGAAATGCTTGCATCTGATTGGCTGAGAGAAAATTTGTCGCATAAAATGTCCAACAAGTCCTTTGATGAAATGCCCCCGAGGTATTGGACTTGCGGTCTATTGGCCCGCAGTCTATCGGGCTCTAATTATTGAATTATATAATGGTGTTTGCTCAAAGTTATAAAATTGAATTTTCTCTGTCATTCCTTGGCAAATTTTGATTCTGACTGTTCTATCTGATAAAAATACATGTAGATACATGTAGGTGCTTCTTATTTACACGTAGGTGGCCTAATTATGGAGTTTTAATTTATCCAAATTTGCTCAAAATTGTGCAGGCACTCTACTCATATTATTTAGAAATTTTGTTCCAGACAATCTTGCAAATTTGATTAAAAAATCACAAAAAAGAATGCTGCATTTTGTAAGTACTGTACATTTGTTGACTGATTATATTTGTGTCATTTTATCTGGTTGGCGGTTGCATAAAATGATGTACAAAGAAGTTTTTCACAAAATTTTGAAATCTTGACTTCTGCAATATTTATCCAAAATCATCCCAAAAATGTTTCAAAATCAATGCCATTTGATGACGTACATGTACATTTGGTAGGGTACTTCATAATTTAATCATGCACTTGTATCATGTCAGTGCTTTGTCTTGAAATATAGCTTCTGAAAGAAGAAAAAAAAAAACTCACAAAAATTTATTTGTTTTTTGGTCCATGTTTCTTTATTGATAGAAGAGTAGTGTTATTGCACATACTTGTACTTGATCAATGTACCTACAGCTCAATCATTCCACTCCATTTTCACGTGTCATTATAATGAGCCTTGATAAAACAAGATTTCATATACAGTCATGGACAAAAGTCTTGTCATTCATGTTTTCAATTAGGTTAACAATTCCTTACTTCACAAATAAGCCTCCAGCTGTTGACAAGTATGTTTCAAATGAACAATAATGGGTTACATAATTCTTTGTTACCAATGACATGTCATATTATCACACATTCCTGAGTCAGTTGCATAATAACTACAGATAGGCCAATTTTCAGCTGGACAGAAGTCTTGTCGCATTATTCCATTTGGTATGTATTGTGTCTTGAAACTTCAGAATGGACCTAATTGGCCTTGCTCTTGTTAGCCAAGGATTAAAAAGCCCACATCCAGAACATTGGATCTCATTTCAAGTTCCAACAGGGCAATAGACAACACGCCTAAAATCTCACCAGATGTGAAGCTCCTCATCATCAACAACCTCAAGTCCAAAGGGCCTGCTGAGGTTGCAACCACTTTCAATGTGTCCAAGCGGCAAGTAGAGAGGATACGCAAGCGATACCGAGAGACCGGAGAGGTTCATGACAAGCCAAGGTCAGGGAGACCACGGAAAACTACACCTCGAGAAGACAAGATGTTGGTCCGACAGTCAAAGGCCAACCCATTCTGTACCTCTAAAGAGCTTCAGCAGAGTTGGACACCATCAAACCCTGTTTCTTCCAGAACAGTACGCAGGATTCTTGACCGTAATGGTCTAAAAGGCTGCATAGCTGCACAGAAACCTTCACTGAACAAGAGACAGCTGAAAAAGAGAGTTGAGTTTGCCAAGGCCCACAGTCCCCAAAACGGATGGATTGCAGAAAAATGGAAGAAGGTAGACTTTTCTGATGAATCATCCATTGAACTACACCCCAAACGTCTTCAATGTTGCCATCAACTCTGCAGATATTTCTGGCACCACCATACCTGATGTAGCCCCACACCATTATCTTTCCATCTCCAAACTTGACAGTCTTCTGGGTGTATCTTGGATTAAGACGTGTGCCAGATGGTCTTAATCCAAGATACACCCAGAGGACTGTCAAGTTTGGAGGTGGAAAGATAATGGTGTGGGGCTACATCAGGTATTGTGGTGCCAGAAATATCTGCAGAGTTGATGGCAACATTGACAGTGTTAAATATCAAGAGATTCTTGCATCCAGCTACATTCGTGACCACAAGAAAGGTCAGATGTTCCAGCAGGATGGTGCACCTTGTCATACGTCCGCTTCCACCAAGAAATTTCTTCGGCTGAAGAAGATCAAAGTACTTGAAGGTTGGCCAGCGCAGTCCCCTGACATGAATATCATTGAACATGTGTGGAGCAAAATGAAGGAGAGCACCTGGAAAACCAAGCCAAAGAATATCGAGGAGCTGTGGAATGCCTGTGAGGCAGCTTTCTATGCCATTCCTGATGATTACATCAATCGTCTGTATGACTCGCTTCCTAACCGCATGGCAACAGTTATCAAGGCCAATAGAAGCCACAGCCGATACTGAAATTATCAGAACCCTTTCCCCGCCCTTGGTTGACTCCTTTAAATGTTGCTATGAGGGGGGAAAATGAACTCTGTTGACTCTTTATGAATATATTGCTAATTGCGACAAGACTTTTGTCCAGCCGAAAATAGCCCTTTTCTTAGTTATCATGTAACTGACACAAGATTATTTCTTCATATGTTATGTTAATGTTATGTTTCAAGAGTTACATGTTAAGTATATATTATGCAATATAATTGTTAACAATAAAAGGATCATATGTGAAGCTAGGAGTTGTTTACTTATTTACAACTATGTACGACAAGACTTTTGTCCATGACTGTAAGGCAATTTGCTTAGTCTCTCGCACCTCATTATATATTATGTGTTCTGTTCAGGTTTTGTGTACTGCGTTATATAATGAGATTTTGTTAAAACAAGGTAATTTGCTTGGCCTCGAGCACCTCGTTATAATGGGAGTAATATGCAGCGAGATCTTTGAAGTCCTGTTTGTTTTGCATTATTACTATGTTTTACACTTAATACAATAATGAGAAAAAAAATTAAATCAAAATGATCATTGTTGCGACAAAAATTATTTATGCACATACATGTAGTGCATAGCATACTATGGTGTATGGCATACAGCTCCTTATCTCTCTAAATCTCAATCTTTGGTAAATCATGTGTGGTTGAGCATTTTGCATATATATGGATTCCACCTCTTCAGAAGCGTCGGAAGGCTTTGAGGAGACGAAGGATTAGAGGGACAAGCCGTTGTCAACACACAATCGCTTGCCCTTCCAATCTTTTGTCCCTTCAGAGCTTTATGACACCTCTACACCTCTTGATATGATACTGTGTGCCGATGGTCATAAGGCACAGAGAAAGAAGTTTGAGAATTGACCCCCATCCAGTCGGTTAATTTAGGACTTGTGAAAGAAAATTTAGATCGACAGGAGTCCACTCCCATTATAATGAGCATGGAGGCAACAATGTTTTCATTTGACAAGATGATTACCCATTTCCCAATTTCAAGAACATAAACTTGTATGCGTCTGGGCGTGTCAACTATTTCAAAAGATTGTGTTATAACTTAAATGAGGCAAATACATGTAGAGCCCTGGCACCTCATTATAATGGGAGTGGACTGTCACATCTTTTGTTTAATTGGAATCGAGATAATCATTTGATCATTTTGGCCTCTATCTTGACAAGACTCTGCCTACTGGTATGTTCAATAGTTTCTACTTAAGGTTTCTTTCATTCTCTTGTCTTACCCCATCATCCTTCATCCTCTCGAGGGTTCTCAATATCAAATAACATCCCACCCTATGAGAAGAAATTGGTTCTATTTCAACAACAAATCAATGTCCTGAGACAAGCTAAGATGTGAGCCCGTGGATGTTTGTGTGGGATGAGTATTTGGGAAATAACTATTATTTCATAATACCAGGGAATCCATGTTGAGAATGACCTGACACATTCTAAGATTTAAAGACAGGAGGCACACGTAGATCCTCTACATTGGAATCATTTTAACCAAACTCGGATTGTTGGAAGAAGCTTCTGAAAATACATCTTTTCTAATTAATCTATAACTTGTGACTTTTTATTACAGTACATCTCATGGTATTATGGTATTATACATGTTTATGAGTGACTTGATTGTAAATTGCCTTTTCATTTGATACAAAAGGCAATTTACAATCAAGTCACTCATACACATAGGCATGTACATGTACCTCCCCTTGAATTGTTGAGCTAAGTTCTAATGGGGCAGGGGGGGGGGGGATGTTTCACAACAGCCCTTGCTATTCCATAGTATAATAAATACTTCATAAAATACTGAAAGGTTTTTTGCTATGAAATCAATATCAGTTTCGAGAAATGAGTATAAGTACAGTCCACCTCTGCTAATACGAGGTAAAATATGGGTAAAACAATAATTTGCTACATATATAAGGAGGCTATTCTCCTGGTTCCAATTCCAAACATCTAGAGATGGCTGTGTTCAGTGTAATGAGATTTTAGTTATTAGCTGACTTTAAAGCACCTCGTTAGCGCCGCTGTAATGCAGTGTTCATGCAGACAAAGACAATTACATTTACACATATGGACTGAAACTGAATTTCTGTTTCGTTCTCAGGCAAGCATATCGAGTACTTATTATTTGGAGATACAATTTTCCTCTTGTATATTCCCCCTCAGTTTTCTTGGTATAATTTTGTGAAAGTATACAAACTTTTTTGCGATCCAAAGTGGCTGAAATTATGTACAAAATTGAGATTTGCACATCATTTAAAGTTGATATTTAAGTTTGAGAAGAATGACCTTGAGCAGTATAATTGCTCGTTAAAAAAGGAGTGCACTGTATTTAGATGCCTGATGGACTTTTAAAATTCTAATTTAATTTGATAATTGTATTTTGGCACAGTTATTTTTGTTTTAAATCTATTACAGTCCATTCCTATTATAGCAATATTCAAATGACCAAGTCAGTCCCTTTGTTATAATACAATATTGAACATGTACATTACCTTGCACATGTTAATATGGTATAAAGAACATTGATGAAGCTACCCTACTAAAGTAAGACAAATAAATAAATAAATAAATAAATAAACTACCCTAGGGCAGTTACCCCTGGATAACTACACCACCAAAAATCTACCACCTAATCCTATTTCTAGGGGGTAGTTGTCCTGGGGTACTAAAGTAATTGTACAAGGGTAGTTGTCCTGATACGACCAGGAAGAGCTGACATAAAACCAAATTTCTGGATTGGATTGTATTGAGACTGAATTTATTGAGCAACTCATAATAAAATACTAGAATGTTTCATACACGTTAGCTTTGATGATCATGTATGATTTGCTGACTACATGTGTATTTCTCACTATTAGTTCTTTGTGTTGTTACCTATAGGCCTATGTTCTTACATTGGCCTGAACTTGTTGTATGAATGTTATATGAAATGAGCCTAAGCTCTAACATTGAACCATAGGGGCCAAACTTCATGTTGAATACAAAAGTCATGAAATGTAATATTTTATACTCATCCAGTTAGCTTGCCCGGAAAACTGTATTTCATTTTGAATGTTCTGTTTTTGTTATCTAAATAGGATGAGTACATTATTACTTTTGTGAGGAACTTGCTTTAAAAAGTCATTCAGTTTGGTACATTCTGTATTATTTTCTTTTCATTTTGTTTTTATATAGTCATTGTTCAATGTACCTTCGAATTATAGATATTTGAGTGACCTAAACAAAACAACTCTATATTATGAAATGTTGATTCAATTATAATTACGATGAGAGTAGTTGACATTTTCGTGTGTTTATTTGTTTTATTGTAATAATGGAGCACGACACTTTCACAAAATCAAATGATCAATAATTATTGCTCATTGATATCATACAAAGACAAAAACATGAGACGTGAGACGTGTTCGCGACGAGTTTGCGACTGTGAATCTGTCGTGCCGCGAACACTCGTGAGACGTCTCCTAGGTCTTTGCGACGTCTCCTGGGTCGCGGAAAGAATATCGAACATGTTCATATTTATGAGACTCTCCCAGTCGCGGAGACGTCTCCGAGACTGCCAACAAGGAGAGAAAGAAGATGGGAGGGATGGGTAAAGAAAAAAACGAAACAAAGGAAACTGTGTAATACGAAGGCAACTGGAGAGAAGGCGGTATAATGAATGAGAGATAGAAAGATGAGCAGACAGATATAAACGGAATCTCTCTTTTTTTTTTTTTTTTTTTCTTCAATCGATGGACCTAATATATAATCACATTAAAATGGGGCTTCAAAGAAGAGAAGAAGAGATGGTGATAGAGAGAATTAGGAAAAATGGGGCAGATAGAAGAAGAAGAAGAAGAAGAAGAAGAGAGAGAGAGAGCGAAAGGAAAGTGGGTGAGGTGGGAGTCGATTGGAGAGGGGTGGGTATAATGATGAGTGAGACTTTATGCATATCACAAACGCGAAAAAGAAGATTCAAAAGAGAAAATGAGACCGGGATAGTAGAAGAGACGAAATAAAAAGGAGAGGAGATGGATAAACGGAGAGAGAGAGAGAGAGAGAGAGAGACTCAGAGAGAGAGAGAGAGGTGGGATGCGGAGACTGAAAGGATGAAACTTCAGACGATCCAAGTATAGGTTGGGATAAATTTAATTAACCGTGACCGAGACAACGCAAAACATGTATACAGTCCATGATCATAAACACAAGACATATGGAATGTATGGAACGCCATGAAGCATAATACAATATAGGCAAATAACTCATACTTGCATATCATACAACATTATGTTAACTAACATTTAGCCTATAGGCTTACATAATATTCAATATTAAAAAAATAAAATAAAAATCCCCAAGGTAGGCCAATATATCCAAGAGAGTACTCTTATGCTAAAATTGTGGGGGGAAATAAAGCTAAAGAATTTCATTTTGAGCGGGGACTGCTGCTGACAATATTCACTCCAATCTCTTGGATAACTTTTTCTTCTCTCCTACCATGCACTTGGACCTTTATATTGTTCAAAAGAAAAACTATTGTCTTGTGAATTAATTTTGCATTTCAATGAAACATGGAATTTCATGAAGGGGAAACTCCCTTTTTAATTCAGCCCTCAAAACAAACAAAAAATGTCTCCTCCATACAACACTTCACTTGTCTTCACATGTCACATGCACAGTGGAGAGAGAGAGAGAGAGAGGGGGGGGGACCATTATGACTAGCATGATTAGTGGGAGAGGAAAAGGGCAAATGCGTAAATACCATGGATATCCCAGGGTTGATTATTATAGTCAAGACAAGAGAGGTTGAAAATTAAAGCGCTCAGACTACTTTTTGGAATGCGACACTTAACCAAGTAACAATGAGGGATAGAATGTGATAACTGATGATACATTTCTCTGCATGTCAATGATAGTCGAATCAACAACAAAAATTTGCAGAAAAGAACTTTCTGGAAAATATTTTGAAAAATTAATATACATTGTATTTCAAATTTACATAAACAGTATAAGAGACCCCAGAATGTTTTAAAGCGAGGGGCGGGGGGGGGGGCGGTGAGCATCAAAACAAGCATAATTTAAATCATCATTGCCGCATGATTATTGTACGTGTATACTATTTAAAGAAAAATGGAGGGGAGCTTCAGAGTGTACAAAAACTTTTCTTATGTAGGAATACCTAATGCATTTCATGGTATTTTATTATGCTTGCTTATCCTATTACAGGGCCTATTTCACATTTGAAAACATTCGGCTTTCGGGATTGCCATTTTCAATTCTTGATTCCCGTTTTCTACAAACCCGTACCCGTCTTTTTGTTTAAACCACGCATTGGATAATACCTTGCATGTAATACATGTTATCCTGGATCATCCCTCTATGAGTGGATCTGGGGGGCATTTCATCAAAGGACTTGTCGGACGTTTTATCCGACAAATTTGCTCTCAGCCAATCAGATGCAAACATTTCAGTAGCTTATAACAGTTTGTCGGATAAAACGTCCGACAAGTCCTTTGATGAAATGCCCCCCTGGTCACGGGACGAAAATCATTTCACTGTTTATTTACAAATACCGTCCTACTGTTATAGCATTTACAAAATTTTAATGAGGTAATATCTGTTGCAAAAACGTTTTTGGGGTCTGCTAAAGATTTTTTTTTTTTTTTTTTTTTTTTTTTTTTTTTTTTGATGAAATACTTGTAAAAATATGGGGATATGAAATAGTACGAAAATAAAAACAACAAACAAACAAATAAGACAAAAATCCGACCGGGTTTCGATAATCAGCTGACAAAAAAATGTCAAACTTTAATTTGATAGAATATTCCAGGAACAATTATTTTCACATGCGAACCAACAATATTTCACAAAAAAACGCAAAAATGGCAAGGCACAATCAAAAACAATATTTCAGTTATAAAACTCTATTAAAAGGGTCAATATATTCAGATAATCACCAACTACTACTTACGAAAAAGGACTGTCTTATTTAGTTCATTCCTTTCATGTGCGATATACATATTACCCATATATACACATTTTGTCCAATTGCAACTTTTTTTATGAATAAATTAACAAAAGTTTAAATAACATAGAAATCGTCAATTACATCTTTAAAAATCTTGTAAATGATATACATTTCGGGTAGTGGAATTTCTTACAATTAATGTTATATTATGATTATACAAGTAGATCTAAATTTTGAACACTAGGGCGTTTCCTTGTACACAAATGTTGTAATAATTGGTCAATAATGTGCATTATGTTATAAATTAATCGTGGTAATCGGATAATCTTGAAGAAATCGATTTACTGGCGCACATTCAACATGAACATTATTTATATAATGAAGATGGTAATAATAACAGAAATAATAATGCCAGTTATAACATTAATGATATGTTCCAACATAATAGCAATGGAAATGATTATCAAACAATGTTCTTCTATGATCCTTACGGTTTGATCTAATAATCATTTCCACGGATGTACATATTTTTTATTCGCTTTTAAGGTCGTGTGTCACATATTGGGGTATAGTAAAAGGGCGGAGGCGTTACATTTTTCAGGAAAACATGCCACATTTTTTGACATAGCATGAAAACCATGTACTGTCATGAGCTGTGTATAAATGTCTCATTTTGTAGTTAATTAAGTAGGCTACATGTCTGTGAAGTTTCATCTTTGTCCTGCTAATAGTTTTAGTACAAATATAATTTGAGTGGAGTAGGGTAGGGGGTGGAGGAGCCTACGGTGGAGGAGCCTACGGTGGAACACACAAAAAATTGCGTGTACAGCGGTGTTAAAAAAAACAAAGGTATTACAATTTTTAATGCAATGCCATTCAATTTACTGTAGGGTCATTCCATGCCATATCACCCAAAATGCCACTTTTCCGATTTTGCTTGAAACTTGGTGTACTTCTTAGAGTCATCCCACACACAACACCAAATTTAACAATTTCAATTCAATCGGTTAAGGGATTCGGGAGATACGGTCCACAGAATTTCGAAAGTTTTTTGGCAAAAGGGGCGTAGTCCGCTACCCTTTAACCCCTATATCTTGGGAACCACTGGGTCATTCTTCACCAAAATGGTATTTTTGGAAAGGGGGTTCCATGAACGATTTCAATCTGCCATCTGTCCTTTAATTTGAGATTACAACGTACCAGTATTTTTAAGGGATATTTTGTTGCAATATTTGGTATCTGCAATGCATTGTGTATGCAGGTGCATGCATGAAGTTGTTTTAATTGATTAATTAATTAATCAAAATTAATTAAATGAATCTATAACAAAGCTGCTTCTTGTTTATTTCAAGCCAGTTAAATCTGAAAAGAATGATATATCAACCAACCTACATGTATAAGACTGATTGTATGCAAAAATATAATGCAAGAAAGAATAAGACATAACATAAAATGCAAAATCCTATGCTTTAACACATACCTCCACCGTAGGCTCTCTCACCGTATGGCTCCCCACCCCCTACCCTACTCCACTCAAATTATATTGTACTAAAACTATTAGCAGGAACAAAGATTAAACTTCACAGACATGTAGCCTACCTTAATTAACTACAAAATGAGACATTTATACACCAGCTCATGACAGTACATGGTTTTCATCTATGTTCAAAAAATGTGGCATGTTTTCCTGAAAATGTAACGCCTCCGCCCTTTTACTATTACCCCAATATTTGACACACGACCTTAAAAGCGAAATAAAAAATATGTAACAATCCGTGGAAATGCATTATTAGATCAAACCGTAAGCGATCATAGAAGAACATTGTTTGATAATCATTTTCCATTGCTATATGTTCGGAACATATCATTAAGTATATAACTGCATATTATTTCTGTTCATTCATTACCATCTTCATTATATAAACATAATGTTCATGTTGAATGTGCCGCCAGTAAATCGATTTCTTCAAGTTATCCGATTACCACGATTAATTTATAACATAATGCACTTAATGACCAATTATTACAACATTTGTGCTACAAGGAAAAACGCCCTAGTGGTTCAAAATTTAGATCACTTGTATAATCATAATATAACATTAATTGTAAGAAAAAATTCCCACTACCCCGAAATGTATATCATTTACAAGATTTTAAAGATGTAATGACGATATTCTAATGTTATTTAAACTTTTTGTTAATTTATTCATAAAAAAAGTTGCAATTGGACAAAATGTGTATATAATGCAGGTAATAATCGTATATCGCCACATGAAAAGAAATGAACTAAATAAGACAGTCCTTATTTCGTAAGTAGTAGTTGGTGATTATCTGAATATATTGACCCTTTTAATAGAGTTTTTATATGAAATATTGTTTTGTGATGTGCCTTGCCATTTTTTGCGTTTTTTGTGAAATATTGTTGCGTTCGCATCGTGAAAATAATTGTTCCTGGAATATTCTATCAATTAAAGTTTGACATTTTTTTTGTCAGCTGATTATCGAAAACCCCGTCGGATTTTTGTCTTATTTGTTTGTTTGTTGTTTTTATTTTTCGTACTATTTCATATCCCCATATTTTACAAGTATTTCAATCAAAAAAAAAAAAAAAAAAAAAAAAAATCTTTAGCAGACCCCCAAAACGTTTTTGCAACAGATATTACTCATTCAAAATTTTGTAAATGCTATAACAGTAGGACTGACGTATTTGTAAAAACAGTGAAAATGAATTTTCGTCCCGTGACCACGGGGCATTCATCAAGGACTTGCGGACTTTATCCGACAAACTGTATAAAGCTACTGAAATGTTGCATCGTGATTGGTCTGAGAGCAAATTTGTCGGAAATAAAAACGTCGACAAGTCGCTTTGATGAAATGCCCCCCAGATCACTCATAGAGGGAATGATCCAGGATAACATGTATTACATTGCAAGTATTATTCCAATGCGTGGTTTAAACAAAAAAGACGGCGGTACGGGTTTGTAGGAAAAACGGGAATCAAGAATTTGAATAATGGCAATCGCCGGAAAGCCGAATGTTTTCTCAAATGTGAATAGGCCCTGTAATAGGATAAAGCAAAGCATAATTAAATACCATGAAATGCATAGTATTCCTACATAAGAAAAGTTTTTGCTACACTCTGAAGCTCCCCTCCATTTTTCTTTTAATTCGTATACACGTACCAAATAACATGCGCAACTTGATGCATCTTAAATATGCCTTGTTTTTGATGCTCACCGCCCCCCCTCGCCCCTCGCTTTAAACACATCTCTGGGTCTCTTCACTCGTTATGTAAAATCATTGACAATACAAGTATACTGTATTAATTTCTCTCAAAATATTCTTCCAACGACCAAGACTTCTTTTCTTGCCGCAAGCCATTTTCCTGTTGTCTGAATCACCTACTTCATTGACCATGCAGCAGCCCAGACACCAGCTGCATACCCATGCTAGTCTATCATCTCTCTCCTCCCCGCCG